>PVLD010003866.1:0-134939 GCA_004027595.1 Dinomys branickii | reverse complement strand
TTTTAGTTTATATTCCCACCCTCGGGTTCTTACACCAGTGATATAATACGTTGCCTGCACATGTATCGCTGATTTATTTCACTTATGAGTATGGACTCCAGTTTTGTCCACTTGCCTACAAAGTTCCCAAAATTGTCTTTCTTTATAGCTGAATAATATTCCATTGTATAAAAATGCCACAATTTTTTAATCCAGTCTGGGGCAGAAGATTATTATGCTACTATATATTATGGGGAAAGGAAGGCACAGGTGCCACTGGCACACATCCAGACAGAGGAATGAGGGTGGGCTGACTGTCCGTCCCCGAGGTGAGTACACTGCGGATGGCCCTTAGGAAGGGGATGCACCTCAGGCTGGGTGACCGGCATAGCCTTCCTGAATTTGCACTGTGTTGTGCAATTTCCATGTGTCTTTCACTTACACTGATCTTCACCATGGCACTAGGGACTTTTAACTAGAGGTCAAACTATTTGATTATATCTTCTGTAGAACATTTTTAGGTCTCCCATTGTACAGTTGAGGAAACTGAGGACTGGGGAGGAAAGGAAATTTGGGCAGAGCTGGTATGCAAATTTAGTTCTTCCTAACTCCTCCCTGCCCCCCACATTAAACACTGAATGTGGATCCCCCCCATCCCCCCTCTGCTGTCAAATCAAGCAGATTATTTCAGGCAAAACTGAAGTTCTAAGTTTTATTCATTGATTCAACATTTGATTGCTATTAATAAAGTGCCAGTGATACATAAAGTGCTATGTCAGGCTCAGGGACACAGGGATCACTAGCTTATCTATCCAAGCTCAAAGGAGTATTTTTAGTGTAGGCTCGCATGATCATGGACTCCAGATGAGCCATTAAGAAAGATTTTTCAGAGAAGAGTTCAGGAAAGAATACCTAAGCCAGAGTCTCCAGTCTGCTCCAGCGCTCGCCACTCTTCCCCTCTTCCTGGCCTTTCTGTCCAGCTGTCTCTCCTGTCTCAGGGAAAGCCTGCCCCGTGAGCCTTCCCACGTCACACAGTGCTCCTACACCCATGTGGCCTCGCCTCTCCCCTGACTGGCACCTTCCACCCACATCCCCCTCAGCATCCATCACACTTTCATCCAAGACATCCCCTTGTCCTCCTTGGGTCCTGGTCTGCCAAGACTGTATCGTGGCATAGGGTGGTGCGTGCTACCCCGAGTCGCAAACACCCAGAACATCTGCTGCCCCCAGGCAAATGTCTTGGTGCCTCCCACAACTCCCAGCCCCTTCTCCCTGCACACTCAGCAATCACTCCAACCTCCATGTCACACTTTCCCAGAGCTCTCTCTGACAAGTTTATCAAGTTGAGAGATGACACTGTCAACGGGCATATAAAAAAAAAAAAGAAAAAGAATAAAGGCGGGAGAAAAGCCCAGGAGCCTCCCATGGCACTGCAAGGACACATTCCCACACTCCCAAGGTCAGCAGGGCAGGCTGGGAGAGGGGTCCTCATCCTTCACCATCCCCTGATTCTTAAGTGAGCCCCTGGGCGGGCAGCTCCTCCTGCATGCTCCAGGCTGGGGGAGCACAGTGCTCGGGCTGTAGGAGATTGCTTCGTAAGGCAATGGCTGAGCTGATAATGCCAGTAAAGTCATGACACCAGGGGCCTCTTACAATTTTAAGATCCAATCAACTTTAAAATATTACCATCTAAGGCGGATTTGAGCAGGGGCTATAGCAAACAATTGATCCTGGTATATTTACTGAGAGGACGGGCACCCTGCTGAAATATTAACCCAGCATGGGGAGGTGCGGAGAGGAGGCGCTGGGAAGCCTGAGACTGCCCAAGTTCTCTCTAAAAATCCTTTGACAAAATAAATTTGATTAGAGAATGATAGATGCTACTTTACACTGGCATCCCTTACCTACCTGGGTTCTAGCCTTTACAAAAATCCCAAGAGTCCCCAAAGTAGACGAACTCAGGCACTGGCCTGACTCCTTCCTCAACTCTGCCCCACTTCCAGGTACTGACTGTTCTTCAGTACTTGCTTGGCACCCTTTTCCCTTGGAACTTGGCTTCCTTCGCTTATCACGTGCTTCGCCCCCACCAGTGGCCTTCCTGTCACTCCCTAGAGGTTTTGCAATGTCAGTTGAGGAGATGTAACCTGGCCTCAGGTCACTCCAAGCAGAGGGGCCAAGAGGCGGGAGGTGAGGTAAGGGAGGGCTGGGAGCCTCATTTTACAATGCCAAGCATCAACAGGCAACACCAGCCTCCCCACGTCCTCCCCACCAATGAAAGTATCGGTAACAGCAATAGAGTTGCTGCCCCCACCATGGGCCTTGAAATTTTGCCATGAGTAGGAAGCTGAAGAGCAACCTCTTTCCTGGTGGAGCAGAAGTGATTGTGTGCAGTTAATGGGAGGCTTAGAGAGGACTGGCCCTGTGGAAGGCTGAGAAAGTCCCACCTCTGAGAGGTGTGGCCATGGCCAGAGGACAAAGTAGGAGAAAGGACAGGCTGGGCTGGACTGCTTTAGATTCTCTGCTCTAGGCCTGATGTAGGAACAAACACTGTCTTTGGGGAGAAGCCTGCCAGGAGGAATTCCTGTTTATCTTCCTAGCAAGTGGGACCACCAGTCCCCTCCAAGCAGAAGCACTGCTTTCTCTTTAAAGATGTACACAAGGATACAGTCTTGTGCTGCATGCACCTAGTGACATTGCAGCTATCTCAGTCTGGGTTCATATTCTCTGTGATTCACACAATAACGAAGTCATCGAATGACACATTTCTCAAGTGTTTACCTTGCATTGAGGGATGTCCTTGAATTCCCAGTTTCATATTCATTTTGGAGACTCTGGACCAGTGGCTCATGGAAGTTGCTGCGTGCTGCCCTCACATCTCACTGATTTTACTGCTCCCTTTGCCTACAAAGCCTGGTTTTGTGAAGTATGCCTCTGTAGTCTTTAGGTTGAGGTCCAGTTTCCCCCTGTGTCAAACTTTGCCTCATCTTCCTTTGGCCAAGATCATCATCTCCCTTACCTGTATCTCCATTGCACATTTGTGCCTTGAGCTACACTAACCATCACACAGAATTAGAACTTTTCATGCCTAACTCTCCCTTGAGTTGTCAGCTCTCTGAGGTCAGGAATCTTCTGTCTCTACGCTTCCAGTTTCTTGTATAGTACCCAGAAAACCACCAGTGTTCAAAACATGCTAGATATGCAGAGTAAGGCCTCCCATTTTCCCTCAGTCATTGCCAGTAAGACGTGTTTTCTTCTAAGCTAAATCAATTAATCCATCAATCAATGTTGGGTCAATGAATAAAATATCAACTTGACAGACGGGAGGAATAAGTTCGAAAGATCTATTGTACATCGTGGTGATTATAGTTAATAACAACATATTGTATGCTGAAAAATTGCTAAGATTTTAGATTGTAGGTTTTCTTGCAGAAAAAGTTAAGTAGGTGAGGGAATGTGTATGTAAATTAGCTTGATTTAGGCATGCTACATATATCAAAACATCACATTATACACTCTAAATATATACAGTTTTGTCAATTTAAAAAAATAAAGCACATGTATAGCAATGTTCATATAGATCATATAAAATCATTAATCACCAACAACTCTGGGCTACAACAATGGTAGTTTCCTGTGGTTCAACCCAGTCTATGCCATGGATGCCATGTCATCCTAAGGAAGAAAGGAATGAAAGGAAACTAGCCTTTTTTGAACACTAAGTGTGTGCCAGGTGCTTCACAAATATCTTGTTCAGTTTAATCCTATTTCAGAAGAAAGAAAACAAACATAAAAAAACAAAACGTGCAAATGCTAGGACAGGTGGTGTGATAAAGGTGGGCTGGGGAAAGAGAGCTGGTTGGCTGCTGAAGCTTTCTTGGACTGAGGGTCCCTCTGCTTTTCCTGTGGCCCCTACTCTGCTTCCCTCCGCTGTGGCCCCACTCGTGTGGCACCCTGGCTTCTCATTTGCTGGCTTGCTTCTCATTTGCTGGCTTGCTTCCATCGTATGCTTTGGGCACAGTGCTCAAAGGCAGAGATCGCATCTCATTCCCCTTTGTACTCTCTGGCCCGGAGCCCAGAGTGATGCCTGGAATACTACTGTACAAAAACACTCACTGATGGTGATATTCAAGGAAAAAAGTGGACTCAAAGGTTTTTGAGAGTCAGGTCTGCACAGGCTCTGGGGCTGACCCATCTCACCACTACTCAGAAGCAGAGGGCTCAATCCAACTGAGGGCAAGGAATATGAGACCGGGGGGGTGTGTCAGTTCCAAATAAGGGTCTGTAGACACCCTCCTCCATTTCCCGGTTTTTCTGTGGTCTGCAGAGTTCATACTCACCGTCTGATATCACACCAGATCACATAGCTGCTGGCTAGGGGACCAGAAGTGCTTTGGGGACGGTACACGGTATGCTGCTTATAACAGTTATGTTTTGCTGAGCCCTGAGAGGGAAATATTAGCACACCCATTTTATAGACAAAGAAGTTGTCTATGTCTCACCCAAGGCAACAAGCTATAATTCAAAGTGTGTCAGACTCTTAAAATTCTTCCTCCCAATCACTAAACTTTACCAGGACAAAATCAAAATCTTGGCCAGCCCCAGTTTCCTAGTGCCTAGAAGTTGACATGTTTATGTGGGGTCTCTGGTGGCCTGGGAGATCTCAGGCCAGAAGTGCAAAAGGAGTCTTGCCTGGCTTGAGTACTCTAGTCCTCATCACTGAGACAAGTCATGCAGGCATTGGAGCAGTCTTGGCCCCTCACCAAGCCCAGCATTGTGCCAGGTCTCAGGGCCTTTCATTCATCATCCTCTATGAGGAATTAACTCATTGGGGTTGATTTATGGAGATAGGCAGGATCTTCTGCCAACAGAGCCCTGTGTCTTGATATCTGGCCTCTATCTGTCCCTGAAGAGCCCCAGTGGAACAAAAGCTGCTCTCAAATCTAGGAGCTCATTGTAGATGTACGCACATACCCTCCTGACCCCCACCCAGGATTACATGTTCTTTTCTTCTTAATCTTTGAGGAGGCATATCTCCAAGGGGAAGGCAGTTTCACAAAGAGGAGAGGGAGGCAGCAGGGAGAACAAACCCTGAATATGCTAAGAACTCTGTTCCATGCTTTGAATGACAGTGAAGACACATCTTGTCAAATTACCGCTTCAGTCAAACACAGCTAACCCTTAGCAACGTTGACGATAAATGACTTATAAAAAGGTGAGAGAAGGGAGGATGAAATTCTGGGCTATTAACAGGGTTTCCATTCCACTGGGTGAGAACAGGCTCCTGTGTGCTTCGGTGCACTCTTCCAAATACTTTGTTGTGGGAGAGAGGGGTCCAGGTTTGGTATGCGTCCAGACTGTTCTTCTGGCTGAAAAGAGGCCCTTCCGGGGAATCTGCCTTGAATAATGAACCACCTGGGGACCCTGAGACACCAGCAGAATGGTCAGCGTGTGTTCCTCCACTGGCTCTCTTCCGATGCCTAGCCTGTGCTGCCCTTGACCTTGTCACAGGGTGGACGCAGAGCTCGCTGTGCTCCTGGACTGGTAGTTGTCACCCAGGAAAAGTTGGAGGTCATGGCCTGTCAAGGAATTAGCACTGATCTGAGCAGGGAGATACAAAAATCAGAGGTCAAGTCAAGATCAGACTCCAGGGAGGGTAAGTGATATCAAAACTGGTAGGAACAAAGAATATGTGAGGATGAGCAAAAGTGGAACTGAGACCGGGACGGGAAAGGAGGGCAGGTCCCACTGAAGGTGAGCTGGAGAACGGTGCCGGAAGGTGAAACCTGTACTTAGTGCTAGCAGAGCCTGCGATGGAAAAGAAAGGGTGAGGGACTAAGACATGTGCTTGGCAGCTCCAACTGCAGGAACAAATGGGGTTATGAGGGCCTTTTCAAAGTCCCCTGATCCCACGTAATTCAGCCCTGGGAGAAGCAGCTCTTACCTCATAAAAAATGTCTTGTTATAATCAACATCCCTGATTCCACTAGACTTATCTGCCTGCCTTATACGTTTGGCCTTCCACAAACTCTTATTTCTAGACGTCCTCTAATCCGTATCTTACCAGTCTGGATTCTGACCCCTTATCTGTTCCAGACTTTTACGTTTGTTTACTTGGTAAACTTGATTTCTGATGTTTTGTCTGTATCTGTCTTTTAGTAAGTCTCTGCTGCCAGCTACAAATAAGCACTTCCAGACCCAGGAACGTTCTAGTCGTTGTTTGTTTTCTACTTCTCTGGGCCCAAAATGGTCCTTGTAATTCACAAAAGAGGGGGAAGCTGTATGATATCAGCTATCTTTTGACAATATACCATCTCTGTAAAGCCAAGCTCACCACTAAATACTTGTTATAATCATGGACATCTGTGTTTGGGAGAGACTTCACAAATATCTAATTTGATGCCTCTCCCATTTGATGTACAAATCTAGTTATAATAATTATTTTAAAGTAATAAGCTTTTAAAAAAACAGGCCTGAGAATCAGTGGAACAGAATAGAAGATGCAGATGCAACCCTAAACACACTCTGCCACCTTATCTTTAACCAAGAAGCCCAACATGTTCACTGAAAGATAGTCTCTTTAATAAATGATGTTGGAAAAGCTGGCTTTCCAAATGACAAAGACTAAAACTAGACTCATGTTTATCACCATTCACTAAACTAAAGTCAAAATGGATCAAAGATCTAAATGTTAAAACAGAAACACCAAATTTACTGGAAGAGAAAATAGGTAGAAATCTCAAAGATATAGGTGTAGGCAGAGACTTCATGAGCTCAGTCCAGATCACAAGGGAAATACTACAAAGAATCAAGAAACGGGATCTCACCTTATTGAAAAGCTTTTGCACAACAAAAGAAATTGCCAACAGAATTAAAAGACAACCCACAAAGTGAAAAAAATTGTAGCCACTTGTCCCTCAAAGGACTTATATCTAGCATATACAAAGAATTGAAAAAAATCAAACCCCCCAAATTCAAAGACCCAATCCAAAAATGGACATCTGAGATGAATTCATACTTCTCAGATGAAGAAATAGAAATGGCAAATAAATACATGAAAAAATGTTCAACATCATTAGTCATTTGAGACACACAAATTAATTTTTTTATTTTAAAGAGAATAGTAAAAAAAAGAACAATAGCAAAATGAGATGCAAATTAAAACAACGCTGAAATTCTATTTCACTCCATTAAGAATGACTATCATAAAATCAGCAGATAAAAAGTGCTGGAGGGGCCATGGGGAAAAAGAACCCTTCCATGTTATTGGTGGGAGTGTAGACTGGTACAACCATTGTGGAAATCAAGAGTGGAGATTCCTTAAAAAACTAGAACTAGAGGTCACACTCAAACCAGCTATTCACCTTCTGGGCATCTTTCCTGAAGAATTAAAAACATCATAGCATAATGATCTATGCGCACCCATGTATATAGCAGCACAACTTGTCATACTAAATCTCGTAAACAACCCAAATGCCCATCAACTGAGGAATGCATAAAAAAGATGTGGTTTTTTTTTATATAATGGAGTACTAGTCAGCCATAAAGAAGGATAAACTGGAGACTTTTATAGTAAATGGGTGCAACTTGAGACCATTCTCATAAGTGGAGCTGGGGATATAGCTCAGTGGCATAAGTGCTTGCCTGGCAAGTCTGAGCTCATGAGTTTGATTCCCAGCACAAAAAAAATCATACTCATAAGTGAAATAAGTCAAACCCATATGTGTAAACATCACATTGTCTCAGTTGTGTGAGAAACTGAACAAGTAAATAAGATCCAAAATGTACAATAGGGATTGGGAAGAAACTTCAAAAGAAAAGACAGACTTTGATGGCAGAAAGGGAAAAGGAAGGAAGGAAAAAAGAAAACAATATGTTTATGCACAATATAGTTAAGGTAGTTATACAGACAGTTGCTCTTAGTTAATTGAAAAGAAAGGTTTGTGCTAATATTGTTTGGACAGGATATCATGCTTATATCTTATACTCTGAGTAACTACTATGAAGACAACAATATGCAATGTACTAATTATTGTAACTCTCCCACCAACCTATTTTAAAACTGTTTTATTATTTTTTTCTCTTTAAAATGAAAAGGTAAAATAATAAGCTTCCATTAATTAATTCTTCCGAACACTATACACATGTCATCTCATTTACTCCTGACAGCAGTTCTACAAGGTAGATGGCATTATCCTGATTTTACAATTTAGGACACAAGTCCCTGGTGTCCACCACCATTCTGCACTGACACCCTTTCCCTGTGGTTCTACAATTCTACTAGGAAGTCAGAGGAGCCAGTATCTTGGAGGGCATCCTGTTTCATCCTTGGATAGCTCTCACCTTGAGAAAGCACCTCCTTTTGCTGAAATGAATATCCTCTTATAATTTTTGTGGAAATCAGAGTGGAGCTTCCTTAAAAAAACTAGAATGAGTTTGTTATGGTTTTACATCCTGGTAAGATAGAACAGGTTTAAATCCTTCTACCACATTACTGCTCTCTAATTATTGGGTCAAACATGTTTCTCAAAAACTTTGCAAAATATTTTTAAATTCTACTTTTTCTCGTAGCACTGCTTGTGATGATACCTGAGGACTCCAATTTACCTTCTATTGTGGTCCCCTTGGTAGGGTTTCAATAATTGTATGTAAATACAAATGACATATTCTAGTATATTTTCTGGTACAATTATTTCTTTTTTCTTATGCTAAAATTTCACTCTAATCAAAAGACTTACAAGATAAGATTCTTACCCACAAGTAAAAAGTTGGTTGCTTTCCTAGATAAGAAACAAGAAGGAAGTATACTGAGTGAGCTACATAGTGTGTGTAACTGACTGTATATATGACAGAAAATCCAGTAAGAAGGAGCATAGTTGTCAGGTGCCATCAGGAGCTTGTGGCTTAACCTGGGCTTTGGTATTGGAAAGCTTTGGGAGCCAGAGAACAGAAGGCTTGGATAGGAAACTGCAGGAATAAATCTCAGATGGGTACCTAAGGTAAGGAGCAGAATGGCTCGCTGCACAGAGAATGGAGAAAAGTGAAAGGTGGTGGGGGGAGGAGGAGGTGCAGGCGTCTTGAATATGAAACTGTAGGATTTATACATGTGGGATCATAGCATCAGCGAGACAGAGGAGGTTATTTTTAAGGGCATTTCTTTTAGTCCAGCCTTTCATATATCTCACTTTTGCAGGCCCAATATTTTTCTGGAGGGAACCTATGCTAATTTCTATCACCATTCCTATTTACCTCCAGCTGGCTTTTCTGTCTCTGTCGATTTCAATCAAAGCCAGTTCTTCTTTCTTCACCTTTGCCTGAATTCCACTTTACCTGGCAACTGCTGTGATTCTACAGTGAGGCTCAGCATTCTGCCCTCAGATACCGGCCTTCCTCCTGCCTCAGCGGGAAACTGTGCCTGGTGCTCCCTCCCCAAAATTGCCAGATAAGGCACGAATCTAAGTTAGCACTTCCGGTTCCATCTTTCCTATGGCTGCCCATCATCTTCAGAACAGAAGTCACAGTTCCTGCTCACTGTATTTTCAGCCACTCCTTCTATGAACCTGTCCTCAGCAGGACCAAGAGTTTTCAATTGCTTGATCATACCATATTCTCCTTCACTTCTTGGCCTTTCCATGTATTGTTCATTCTACATGGAGTGCATCTCCTGCTTTCTAATTCTGCAGTACTGTTCCTTGAGAATCATTTTAGCATGGCCTCTGCAGACACTTTCTTAGCTGCCTACCTGGAACCGATGGTCTCTCATCTCCCAATCATCTTGCGGCATTTTATTTGAGTGTTCAGTATACTCTATATGAATGTGCACTTACCATACTGGACAAAAAGGAAGAGAAACCAAGGTGTCTTATCTTTATTGGAAAGCTACCAAGACTCACAGAGTCCAAGCTGGAGAACCAGGCTTGAAAAATAAACAGGAATCAAATGAAATATAGAAATTTAGCTGCAGGGACTACAGAAAAGGTCACATTATAGAGGCAATCTGTTCTATGTGCAGCCTCTACCGTAGGGACGGCCTTCAGATATTCCCACCAAGGCAGAGTGAATTCCCACCCATGGAGGAATTTAAACTAGGGGAACTCCAGTGGAACAGAATAAAGGATGCAGACACAGAATAAAGGATGCAGACAACTCCAGGCACATGCAGCCATCTGATCTTTGACAAAAAGGCCCAAAAATATTCACTAGAGTAAAGATAATCTCTTTAACAAGTGTTACTGGGAAAACTGGTTAACCACATATAGAAGAATAAATTCAAATCCATGTCTCCCACCATGTGCTAAAATAAAATCAAAATGGGTCAAAGACCTAGATACTAAAACAGAAACACTGAACCCACTGGAAAATAAAATAGGTAACTATTGAAGACATAGGTATAGACAAGGACTTTTTTAATAAAACCCCAATTATACAAGAAATAACAAGATCAACAAATAAAGTTATATCAAATCCCAAAGCTTCTGCAAAGGAAACAACCAACAGAATGGGAGACAATTTTTTCCAGGTACTCATCAACAGAGGAAAAAGATCTAGACTATATAAACAACTCAGAAAATTAAAACTCCTCAGATAAAAGACCCAAGCAAATTATGGTCAATAGAAATGAACAGACACATCTCGGAAGTAGCACAAATAGCCGATGAGTACATGAAAAAATGTTCATATCTTTGACTACTAGAGAAATTCAAATCAAAATAACACTGAGATTCCAGCTCAGTCCTACAAGAATGGCTATCATCATGAACCTGGAAACAACAAATCCTCATAAGATTATGGGTGAAAAGGAATCCTTCTATGTTGTTGGTAGAAATATAAACTAATGCAACTACCATGGGAAACAGTACAGAGATTTCTCAAAAACCTAAACATAGAAATTCTGTTGTACACAGCTACACCTCTTCTGGGTATCCCCCCCAAAGAATTAAAGACATCATATTGCAGTCACACATGTATGCTCGTGTTGATAGCAACACATTGCACAACTCTAAATCTTGGAAATGGCCTCTGTGCTCCTTGACAAGTGAATGGGTAAAGAAAATATGGCCTATATTCACAGTGGAATACTACTCAGGATTAAAGGAGGATACATTTGAGTGCTTTGTAGGAAAATGGATGTTCCTTGAGGTCATAATGCTAAGTGAAATAATCAGACACAGAAATTTAAATATCATATGGTTTTTCTTATAGAAGAAACTGGAAGTATGGATCATTTAAAAAGCAAAATAAAGGACAGGCAGTAAGGAAATGAGGTAGACCTTCTGTAGATGGCAAGGGGGCCTAGGGATAGAGGGAGAGAAGAGGGAGGGGAAGTAAAAGGGACGAATATATCCCATGAGGAATGTATTCATTATATACCACAAACATGCACTAATAAAAGTGGTAAAAAATAAAATAGGAGATCTCTACCCTCTCTTCTTCCGCAAGTGCCTTGCCTTCTTAACTGCACAATTAAAGTCTTCCTTAACACAGGGGGATGGGTGAATGGAACCTTCAGAATCCTGGAGAATAATTCCTTTCAGCTGTGATCTCTGAAAACCCAGAAAGCAAATCAGAGTGCACAGGAGCCATTCTCCTGACTCCCAGAGACGGTGCCTAATAAACAATTTCTAGCATTTTGTGCCTGATAATAATTGCTCACTTAAGAGTCCCAAAGCTTTAATTTAGTAGTTCTGTAATCAACGGCGGTTTTCACCTGGAGATAGCAGAAAGCTGAGTGACAGAGAAAAATAGTAAGCACCCTGCGTGTTGTCAGTCCCAGGAGCTGAAGAAAGGGGGAGAAAGTTTGCCTGGTTTGTGACTGGATGGAGAAGGGAACTGGAGAGAGGCTGGATCTAGGCTTTGCAAAGGATTTCTTTATCACAGATGATGGCCGCCTTCCTTCTGCATTCAGCTTCCCAAAGCTTCAGCTGGTTTCTCAGTTGGCTCTCAAAACTCCCCTCAGAGAAGATTCTTCTTTAGGGCTATGGGGTTTTGATTTTCTAAAAGAATCCCAATACAGGAGGACCCCGCCCATATAGCCTCATTTGACCTGCACACCTTGGCGGTTCCTCCTAACTCACAGGCCCTGGTCTCTGCATGTTTCCTGGATTCAAATGATGTACCCACTTTCCAATTTTGTCTCCTACTTCTCCTCCCCTTCCCCTTCCCCTTCTCCTCCTGGTCCTTCTCCCCCACCCCTCCAGTACTGTGGATTGAGTGCAGGCCTTGTACACGCTAGGCAAGTTCTTTACTACTGAGCTACATCCCCAGCCCTTTCTAATTTTATTGAATTTTCAGACAGGGTTTCACTAAATTGCCCAAGCTGGCCTTCACCTTGTACTCCTTCTTCAAGCTGCCCAGTTGCTGGGAGCATTATAGGCACAATCTTGGATTAGCTTCTCATCCATGTCTCCACCTTTCTTTTAGCCCTGTTGCCCCTCTTAGCTTTGGCCGAGCAATCATGTCCTGAGAGGACTGTGCCTTGCAGGAGACGATGTATCATCATCAGCTGGTGTTCAAGGCAGCCCTTGAGTGAAACCACTCTTCCAGCTAGGATGTTGCCCTGGCATGTAAATCGCCCTGTCCCTGGCCACTATATAACTGTGTATGTCCTACACTCACTTTGTGATATCAGACAGCCCTAGAATCCACTCCATCAGCTGAACACTAAGCCAAAATTGGAGTTTACCAAGAGGAGTCATTGTTCTATCATATATCCAGGGATGGCTTCACGGTAGTCAGAGGAGGAAGCTGCTTATATGGCATGATTTTGAAGATACCAGCAGTATTCACCCTGAAATACTTTCTCTCACACTTTTGTGCAGTGCCTGGATTCCTCCATCAGCAACAGAGAGTGATAATAGTATGGGGAAAAAGGCATAGGAGGACTTGGCGTCAAAATATCCACCACCTTGGATTCCTGGCTCCGTCCTTTTCTGTCTTTGTTACACCAGATAAATCATTAAGCTTTCAGGGCCTCAGTTTGTTACTGGAGAACTGGTTCTAATGTTGTATAGCACAGCAGGGCAACTGTGGTCTGTAACAATCAATTATACATTTCAAAATAACTACAGGAGAAGGTTTCTAACACATAGAAATGATAATGTTTGAGGAGAGAGAAAGACTAAGGATCCTAATTTAATCATTTCAGGTTGTATGTATGTATCAAATTATAGTACTATCCCATATAAATAAATACACATATTATATGCCAATTAAAAATAATATGAGAGGCTTTTTGAAATTACTAAAGGCTTATTTACATACTAATTATTTTTGGTCTTCATTTATTCAGTCCTAGAAGACTTTTTGCCTTCCAGAATCATGTTTAATTTTGTATATTCAATGGAGGGAAACAATTTTATGCGTAGTAGATAACACCCTACACCTTAGAAGTTGGAAATAAATATCAGAAAAAGACCAACAGTGATAGTCTTAGAAAAATCTAGAAACTACTGAAAAAGTAGTTATTCTTTTCTCTGCCCACTGTCCAACTATAGTAAATGGAAAGGACTGTGAATCATCCAAGTCTTTCCAACTTCGGTTGATTTGCTTGTACAGCAAATATCCCATAAGAAGCTAATTGTGTCGGGCTTTCTGCTGGTTGCTGGGGATGCAGTAGTGAACATTCACTCCTGCTCTCATAGAACAAATATCCATACGCACAAACATGTATGTAACAAGTCACTCCCGGTATAGATAAATAGATACTCACATGAGCAAAGTGCCCTGTGATGTGGGACCATACAGGAGAGCACAATGCCCAGACAAACCACACTGGGGAAGCCTCACTGGGCAAGGCTATGAGTGACTGAACAGAACAGATAGGGTGAGGAGGTGGGCGAGAGGGCAAGAACATGCCAAGCAGGCTATACACAATGGTGAGAGTATAGAGTTGACCAAAACAGAAGTGCCTTAAGGAACTGCAAGCCATTTGGTGCAGATGGTGCCCACAGTGTGAAAGAAAGAAAGTCAGAGAGGTGATCTGCATATAACAGATCTTAAAGGTTTGAACCTTCAGGCAGGAAGCGATGGGTCACACAAAGGTTTTATGTAGGAGACTGGCATTCGCTACTGCATGACTCAGAGCACAGTAACATAATTTCTGATTTGACTGATCTCCCTGCCCACCCACCAGGTTGTGAATTTCATGAGTGCTGGATAAGGTGCTATTAATCACTGCATCCGGATTGCCTAGCCTGTAGGAGGCAGTATATTATGGTAATGGAAATGCACAGAACTTGCTGTCCCTACTTCTTTACCTTCTGCAAGTGCTCTTGGAATAAATCGGCATGAAATTAAGAAGGCAAAGTAAAGCTTCAGTGGAAGCCAGGAGGTGGCTGATCTGTCTCCTTTTGGTAGCGATATAACTTCCACTTTCTCTCTTTTTGGGCTCATAGAAGAAGAGAGAAGTCTGACATTGCAAGAAGACACTGAAATAAGGGTTAGCTCCCGGCAGGTCATGAGGCCCCCAGTTAGTTCTCATGAGGCATCTGGCTGCCCCTCGCGCACAGGGTTCACCAGATTCGGCATGCTCCCCTCTGAGCAGGGGTCCTCCTCACATCTCTTCTCAGCAAACTCCCCAAAGCTCCCATCTAGGAGCCAGTTTGTGCCTGGAAAGAAACCTACTCTCCATTCCAGAGCTGCACAAATGAACCCTATGCACCTTTCAACCGAGCCCCGACACTGAAAAGTCTTTTCATTCCAGCACCTATGTCAGCTCGCGCCATGAACTGCCTATGGGCAATTCTCCTAGGATAATGTTGTGATTAAAAGGTTTCATATTAAGTTTCACATGCAAGTCTGAGGTCTACAGCCTTGAGCAGCTGGTGTCAGAAATAGGCCACTTAGAGTAAATACTTCCGGGCCATATCCTAGATCTACTCTTCAATGCCTGAAATGTCAATATTTCATTGATTGGTGCAGACACCAGGGGAAGCCATGAAAACGGAAGTAACACTGGCCATCAGATTACAGTTGTGTCTGGGTTGTCCTCTTCAAGTTTTGCTTCTGTTTCTATCATTCTTACTGTATTCTAAAAGAGAATGCCAATCAAATGTAAATTCCTATTTTAATCAAAATTCTTTCATTAGAAACATGTCAAGCAATGCTTGAATCTTGTGTGTTCATCTCTGAGACCCTTAATGATAAACGGCGGATTGTAAACCCTAAAATGGTCATGACCATCAGGGGACAATTTCCTGAATTACACCCATTGTCTCCAGGAATCTGACCAAGTTTCAATGGCCTCGCAGTGCACCCTTCATCTCTTTCTCGCTTCAGGTCTCTTGCTTTCTCTGCCTTCACAGCTTACCGTAGTTTACTCCCCACATCGCCTACTTGGCCCTCCAGTCTGTCTGTATCTCTGTACGTTGCCTCGTGTTGCTCTTTATATTTCTAACATTTTGTTCTGTCCCTTGATCTTCTTGACTTTACTACCTTTATCAATACCTCCCAGGCCCGGGTCCCCACCTCCTGTTGCCCCTCCCTCCAAGGTAGAAAGCCATTAAAGCCGCTCGGCATGCTCTCTTCGCACTGGCGCATTGCTAACATTGACTCCTTGCCGCTCTCACTAGAAATAGCTTTTGCCTTTTGTTGCCAAATCAGAATCTTCTCAGCAGTGAAAATGTGGCTTATGAAAGCAAGTGCCTTGTAATTAAATAAATGGGTAATTTCGGTGTTTTTAGTTTTATTTTTCTTCCTAGGGATTTTCTTAGTAACAGGAAGGAACAGATAGCAGTTCTTTAACTCCTATTGATAGAGAAGATAAAATAAGTTAGTCCATATTTAGGTTTTATTTGGGTATTTGTGATAATTAATAAGAAGGGAAGGAAACATCTGTCCTAGAAATAGAGAAGATGAGAAGGAAGGAAGAAAAAGTACCCATTGGCCGCTTTTAGTTAAGACTGCTGTGAAAAGCTAAAGTTGGCAAAAAAAATAAATAAATAAATAAAGTGGCTGAGTTTCAGTTTGGAGGCGAGTTAAGGAAGAGTTTCAGCGAATGTACCTGGTGCTGCAGCGGTGCCGGGTCTAGAGGCTCTCAGGTGAGAGACGGTGGTGGTGTGCGACCGTGCAAACTGGTAGACCTCAGGAAGAGCGGGAGCTGGAGAGAAAGCAGACAAACTGAGTCAGGGCGGAGCCCCTTACAGCATCCCGCGCGGGGTCTCCCTGGGTGGAAAGGAGAGCAGCCAGTGTAGGTGTGCAGGGCTTCGTCATTCTCCCAGAGCCCCAGCCAGAAGCAGATCACCGAGGCTACACCCAAGTAAACAGCAACACAGAGCGGGCAGCCAGATTCAGAGTCCTGGCGCTGGAGAAGAGGGGTTCACAGCCTGAAGTAGCCTCTGTCCACGTTGAGAGGACAGAGGAGCTGGGATGCCTGTCCAGAGAGGTGGTCTCAGAGCAACAGGCTGCAGCCACCTGCCTGCTTTCCTCCCTCCCTTCGTCTCTCCCTCCCGCGGTCCCTCCTTCCTTCCCTCCCTTCCTGTTCTTTCTTTTTCTCTTTCTCTCAAACCTCTCATCTCCGTTTTGCTCCTCCCCGCCTTTCTCCTTTTCCCTCTTCTCCTGTCCTCTTCTCCTCCCCACTCATCCCCCTTTCCATCTCCTCCTCTCTCTCTCCTCCCAACCCCTTTGGTCTGTGACTGTTTGGTACTTGTACTTAGTGCGATGCCCAGTGTTCGTAAGTTTGAAAATATTTCTGTTAGTCCTACTTATAGAAGCCATGATTAGTTCACAGCAACACACAACAAATACTATCTTTACAAGAAGATTGCAAACTCCTTCAGTGAATGGATATTTGTCCCTGGGAATAAGGAGTCAGCCAACCTATAAATACTTAAATCTCACGTGCGTGGTATAGTTTTCCTTCTTCAGAATGCTTTCATAATGTCTTAATATCACTATGAAATGGTTAGGTAGGTATTTTACTTTTAATAAAACTATACTACATTAAAACATGCAGATAACGAACTTTAGAATTCTGATGTTCTTTAATTATTCACTTTTTAAAACTAAATTTCTTAGGTTTCTCCCTAGAAAGTGCTTTTTTAAGTCTTATTCTATGCTATTGTTTTCACTATTGAAGTTTTTATCTAGCAAGATATCTAAATCCTTGTGCCTGCTAGGAAGTAAAGTATTGACTTTGTTAAATGTTTATCTTCCATACTCTTTTATTATGTTTACCTTACAGAGGTTTGTGTGAGGTCGTGAGTAAATATTGACTTTAGAGTTGGAATTCTCAAGTTCAAGTTCTAAGCCCACCAATTTTACTTGCTTTGCAATCTTGGGCAAGTCATATAATATCTCTGGGAATCAGTTTCCAGTACTGTTATGAAGAAGATTAAGATACTTATTTCAGGGTTTTTGTGAGGATTAAACTTAGGTAACATAAAACCCTGTTTCTGGAATATAGTAAGTGCTCAATAAAATTCTAAGTCTCCTAGTTGCTGCTATTATTGTTATAGTATTCAATACAGTTTATCATCTGTTAAATTATATAACTATGAAACTTATTACTTATTTTATGTGGAACTATTTTGTCTCTTGAGATCTCCTTTACCTATGAGATAATTCCAACTAAATAGCTTTTATTCATTCATTCACTCATTCATTCAATAAACATGTTTTGAGCATGCCTCTTTTGCCAGGAATGATTTTAGGTGCTAAGTTTATAGTAACGAAAACACAGAATCCCTCATTTTATGATGCTTACATTCTAGTAGAGAAAGATGAAATGTTCAGGATTAATAAGAAGAAAATACCAGATTGTGATAAGATACTTGAATAACATACTGTATGAAGTATTGCCAAGGAATCAGAGATAACTTGGATTGGGGGGACAGAGAAGGCTTCTCTGAGGCATTTGGATGATGAAAAGAAACCAATAGTGCAAACATTCTGGGCAGAGATGAGCAAATGCAAAGGCCCTAAGGCAGAGAACAAATCTGACAGTTTCAAGGAAAGAAGAATTAATTAAGGAATATGATGAGTTGGAAAGAAGGACAGGGCCAGATCAGAGGCTTGTAGGCCACAATGGGAAGTCTAGATTTTGTTAATTGTTGTGGAAGTAGTTTTTGGAAATTACTAGAGAGAAAGACAGTATCTCATTATGTCATTCAAGTCCCAACAAGTGCTGTGCATGCTGTGTGGAAAGAGAGGCTGTATTACAGGTGGTCAAGAATAAAGCAAGGAAACCGTTTAGGAGGCTATTGTGGTAGACCAGGGTGGAAAAAGAGATGGCAGAAAAAAGTAAAGATATATTTTAGAGGTCGAACCAGCAAGATTTGGTGATAGTTTGGGTGTCAGCTTGCAAGACAGAGAAGAATCAGGAGTGAGACTTAGGTTTCTGGCTGAGCAACTGAAAAATACAACTGGTGGTGCGTCTTGTAGGGGGTGGGGATGGGAGGAATGAGTGTTGTGTTGGACATGTCTAATTAGAATGCCTGCCAGCCAACCAAAAGGCATTCTAGGACAAATAGTCAGATATACGGGTAGAGAAGTCAGGGCCAGGGTTATAAATTTACAAGTCATCCAGCATAATGGTGTTTAAAGTCATGAGGCTGGATGAGATCACCAAGAGAAGGAATAGGTAAAGACAAGAACATGTTTTGAGCATAACCTTGAGGATGCCAAGATTTAGAAGTCAATTAGAAGAGGACAATCTAATAACAAGAAATTCTTTATTGAAATAAACAATTGCGCTTGGGCAAGAGTAGGACTGACCCAGACACAAAAGGACTCTAGGCTTCCACCGCCATCAGGGCTCTTCTAGATTTCACCACTCTTTCCTTGCTCAGTGTTTCACCCTCAGCCTTTCAACCTAATCTATTTCTACCTGTGGTCTTTAGAATGTTTTTCTCTGAACAAAGGAGCCCCTGGCAGTTCTGAATTTCATGTTAGGAAAGCAAGAGAAATATCAAAGTCTTCCTTCTGATTAGAGTTTCAAATAACCTAAGGAAAATTATTGATTTGGCCCAGGTTGGTCACAAGCCCGTTCCTGGAAGCAGTCACAAGCCAGGAAAACAAGATAAGGCCAGTCAGCTGATTGGCCCAGGCCAGTCACATACTCCATGGGGTCTAGGATGAACATTTTTCCCAGAGAGAGAGAGTAAGCACATTTCAGTTGGTGACGGAATCACTGAGTTAGGCAGATTTTGCCATTTGGGGGTCTTTTTCCTAGTTATAAACTTGATGTATCTGTCCATTTCTCCAGATATCTCCAAGTATGGCTTGACAGCTTGGGTTTTAGTTTTTCTTCTTGTTTGAGATCTTTAAGATTAAATAAACAAATTTACTCTCATCTAAGTTTGGATTGATATACTCAGTATTTATCTTGAAAAGAAAGAAAGGAAAAGAAAATCAAAGGATCTGGAACATTCTGTACATGCCCACAGCCATATGGTTTCAGGGGTAATGTGCTTCCAGAGAGGCTGCAGGGAAGCTGGTCCACAGGATCAGATGGTCTTCTTGTAGACTAGCACATGTCAGGGAAGATTAGGTGACCACTTGTATATTACCCTGCCTACCTGAGGCCCTTCTCCCTGTAACAACAGATTGAGCTAAGACCAGAGGAAGAGACCAGCTGGTCCTTGACAGTTCTTCTGCAGTGGATACCTTGCTACATGCCTAGTCATTGCTTGTTTTTGCTCTAGTTTGGGCCTGTTCCCAATTTTCTTTTCATTCACTGTGCAGGAAAAAAAAATGGAAGCATTTAACTTCTAAGCACATGCACTTCAGGGAAGTAAGGAAAAAATGACAGCCCAGATTTACTAACCAAAGAAATCATGATGGGAATAGCACATTCCATAAGAGTGGCTTCGCTGGCCTAAGATGCCCCTTTCAGTCCCTTCTCAGTACATTTAGACTGCTATAACAAAATGAACTCAGACTTGGAAATGTATAAGCAAAAGAAATGTATTTCTCGCAGTCCTGGAGGTGGGGAAGTTCAAGGTCAGGGCCAAGGCATGGTGAAGACACTGGTGGTGTCTGGGGGCGCAACCCTCCTTTTCATAGATTGTGCTTGAGGCTGCGTCCACACCAGGTGCAAAGAAGCTCTCTCCCTCCCTCCCTCCCTCCCTCAGGTTTCCTCTTCTTTTTATGCTACTGGATATTGAACCCAGGGCCTTTACACAAAGCTACATCCTCAGCTCTTTTAAAATGTTTTACTGAGAGACAGGGTCTTTCTGAGTCACTAAATTACCCAACTAGGCTCAAACTTCAGATCCTTTTGCGTCAGTCTTTCAGAGTGCTAAGATTGTGCTTTTGGCCTTTTTTATAAGGGCACTAATCCCATTTGTGAGGCTCTGCCATAAGTTAGTCACCCCTCAAGTTCCCACCTCATAAAAGCCATCACACTGGAAATTAGGTTTCAGCCTATGAATTATGGGTGGACACTAACATCTGAACTACACAAGGGGGTAGTTTCAGGGGGATTCCAAAGGCTGGATCTGCAACAAACCTGACTGCAATCTGTGGGCACTAAGACTCCTTAATCAGGCTGTGGAAAGAGACCTCCTAAATGACTCCTAGTCTATGGCCAAAGGAAACTCATCAATCATTGGGGGATATTTTCAACCATTTTCATTCTCTATGCTCTTTTCCCTCTTATCTAGGCTGCAGAGTCTGTCCTAAAGCCTGAGATTTGCTCTGAGGTTCACAAAGGTCTATGGTTTAGCTCTTCTGCCCCTACATAATTTTCATTCAAGAAACTATGTTATTATTTGAAGAAACATCCTAAGGTCTGGGGCCTTCACAGGGACACAAGAAAATTAAATCACTGTGCACCCAGAAGTGGGAGAAGGCAATAGCAATGGACAATTAAGTTGTTATTCATTGAGAACTGGATGTCAATCAAAACGCAGTCATCTTTAGGTTGTTCCTAGAGGCTGTTTTTTTTTAATTTTTATTTTGGGTCTTGGTGTTGTTTCTTTTGTTTTTAGTTAGTATACTTTTGGTTGTCACTTTTCATTTGTCCCCGAAAATGTTTGATTCTTTGAAGGAAATCATCTGTGTGGTAGAATCAAGATGAAGAACTTAGATTGGGGTCAATAGGATTTTTACTGAATGGGTTGCTATGTTGCTTTTCTGTTTTCCTGAACAAAGAAGTTGATGCTATTGTGGCCTTGTAAGAAAATGTACCAGATCCAGGGATGTGACTAGAAGGGGAAAAACCATAACTTCCTGAAGGAAAGTTTCAAGTGGAGAGAGACACAGATCTTGGCAAGTTGCACATTCTTTAGACAGGTCCAGCGGATTAGAGCCATGGATACTGAAGGAATTGGAAAGTGTGAGCTCCCGTAAGAGATTCTCAAGGGGTGTTTTCTCTTTAGGATATGCTTCTACCTCCTTCTCCTTTGGTGTGTGGGTCCAAGGGGTACATTTCTCTGAAAGCTGCTAAGGAGGAGGTTGGCTTGTTCCTCAGGTGTGAGATGACGCAAGTCTTTATCAGTATGATTCCCATGGGTTTTGCTTACAGGCTAAACAAATCATGTTAGGTTACTTTTGAGGGGGGGACACCGGGAGTTTAAAAAGGGGGAGGGGACATTTTCTCCAAAGGCTTCGTGATTGTGGTCTTAGTGAAGAGAAGGAATGCAAATGTTAAATGCCACCACCAGGCTAGGGGGCTGAAGAGTGAGAAGACTTCCAAGTGTACAAGGTGGATGGGACTAAGCAAGCACACAGGGAGGGCTGGGGGGCGGCTCTGATGACTAAGACACCAAGGTTCACCTTAGGTAGGATCGAAGTGTGACACACTTAGTGAAGCATCTGGTACACAGCAAAGGCTCAAACAGTGATGGCCACTATGATCACAAAAATAAGCAGCAGCCAGCTTCATCAGAAAAAAGGACACAGCAAAAGAACCACATTACCTAGATTAGTATGGAGAACAAATTGATTTTTAATCCCACACACTTGCGTTTGAGGTCCTGAAATTTCCTCTGCCCCAGGCCAAGATTAGTCCAAGAGCCCAGAGCAGAAGTAGGTCCAGAGGTGAGGATCAAGGGACCCCAGCTGGAAATGAAGCAGAGGCTGGGAGCCAGGCTCAGCCTGCCCATAGTTTAAATGATGGAGTAGGCTGTAGGCTAACATGTGGGGAAGGGGTAGAACTTAATCTCACTTTCATCTAACAGCCTACCTAAAAGGACAAAATATAGTTCAAAATAAAGACTTTTTTAAAATGACAATTATTTTTAATATTGAGCCGATAGCACAGACAAGGGCAAGCTTCCTTTTTCAGAAGTAAGAAAGCAAAGGATGGCTCCGCAGACTTTCTAAGTGAAGAAACCTGAGTCGGGAGATTGGGCTGGTTGACCTCCAAGGTGCCATCATAGGTGGAGATGTTAAGCTATGACGCTTTGCTGGGAATTTGCCAGCTCTTGAACAAAAATCTAAGAAGGATGCTTGCTAAGTCTCAGGAATTAAACGTAGTACCAAAGTCTGGTATAAGAGAATCACCTTTTCTAGGGTTGACAGAGATGATGGCCCTTCTGCAGGACTGTTTGCTTCCCACTAACAGTGTACTGCTTCTCTTTGCAAAACAAACGGGGTATTGTGGTGCTGGGAATGGGATGGGGGTGGTAAGAAAGCAGGAAGAGAAGAGGAAATGGGAAAAAAATAGACACAGATGAAACCCGCAATTAGTTTGTACCGTGCTATTTCCATAAAGTAGACCTCACACTTGAGATCTGAAAGGTAATCATCTGAGATATCAGAGCCTGACTATAAATAGTCAAGCTCCCGGCCTTGCAGCTGCACCCTGGGGAGAGGGGCTGGCAAGGAGGTACCCCTGGGGGTCAGGGCCACCCTCCCTTGATTCATCCCTATTAACTCCAACTCCCTGGACAGGAGGCATCTGATGGAAATTTATGTCCCGATCAACTGTAATTGCTGCACTCATCACAGGAAAGTAAGCTGTGTGAATAACTACACTAGGCAAAGCTGCTGGAACCACCCAGTGGTTAGAATCAAAAAGGTGTAATCATGGTTCCGCCCAGCAACTGTCTGGAGCCTCACCCTCCAGCATCTCCCTCATTCTAGGAGCTGCTTGTCTGGGTTGCTGGTTGCTCCCCAGGTAGCTGCTCCCAGCTTCCTGCCAGTAAATCAGACAGCTCATGTCTCTGCCACATCCCCAGGAAGCCTGAGGAAGGGCCATGCCAGGCTGGGTTTGCAAACAGAAATGTGGGAATCTCTAAACACAAGCCCCCTGGAACAGGCTCACCATCTGATGGCATCTGTGAGCTGCAGCTCCAGCCAACACTCTGCTCTGGGCCTCTTTGCCAGGGCTCTGTGGCTTCCTCACCTGCAAGCAAGCCTACTAAGTATGTGTTCCTGTGAAGGAGGTGCATTTGGGTGGTGCTGCACCCCTGGGTGTGCCAGTGTGGTCTCCAGACTCCACTCATGACGTATCCCACTTATATGATGTGCAATTACCTGTCCAAGTATACAGATGTTTCAACAATTAAAGCATATTTTTAAGTATGGCTTTTGCTATTAGATGATGGCAAAAACTACTTTGATGTGGGGAGATTTAAAAAAATTTTAGAATGAGAAAGGAGAAAAATATTGTGAAACAGTTCTTTAATATTTAAACATCCACACAAAGCCATTATGATCAGGCTTTTTTTTATGACTATGAACATTTCAGAAATGTACTTGAACCTTACATAATGAACAAATAAAATTTGCAAACAGACCCTTATTCTGTTCCTGAGTTTCGCCCTATCCTTGACTGTTTCAGTTCATTTGCAGCCCAAGGCAGAGGACCAAACACACAGTGAATATTTAGACCTTACTTGTTGACCCACTCAACCCCCCTTCTCCCTGAGCCTCAGCCCATCCCTGCAGCATCTACACCTTCAACTTTACTGATTCCTGTGAACAGTGGGAGCCACCCAAGTGAGAGTAGGTGGGGCTTCAGGAAGAATCAGACCATGCCTTGCCCTCCCTCTTTGGAGCATTTCTATGGTTTAATGGTAGGATAGGAAGAAAGAGGTTTCATCTAGCCTAGGTCACCTTCATCTGAGTTATGTCTCACCTGGTGGAGGTATAGAAAATGTATAGGCTCTGGAGCAAAAATTATGCATGACCATCTTGCTTCCTTCTATTATTAGCAGTAATTAAGCTCAGACAAATCACTTAGTTTCATTTACTTTTCCATAAAAACTACACAACTAGGCATAGTATATACTTATTACTGTAAGTTCCCTTCTCTTCTCTTATGTTGCTTGTTCAAAGTTTGATGAGTCTTTTTTGTGCTCCTAAGTACTTTTTGGATAGGAAATGCCTTTACTCTAAAGCAATGCGTAGTGCCATTGGGTGAGCGATATATGCAAAGCCAGCTTCATGATTATGTTAAGTGTATAGCTGCTCAGTGTCCTCAGCTCACAAGGGCCTGGTGCTTGGTTTAAAGCTCCGTTATTGCTGTCTTGAAATCTTAATCACTTTTGAACAAAGAACCTCTCGTTTTGGTTTGGCACTGGGCCCTGGAAATTGTGTGGCTAGTCCTGGATTTGTGCATGCATGACGTACTTCATCCCTCCAAGAACATATATGCAATTGCCTTGTCAGCATGACCCCAAAACCCAACACTGCAATGCCGGTGCAATGCAAAGTGAAAGGAAGGCTCCCTGAAGTTGATGAAAGCAGATGGCAAGCAATGCGACACTCAGTCCCAAACCAATCTCCAAAAACATTTCTCGTGACTATTTCACCCAACCAACGGCTCCTTTGCTTTAGGTAGTCTAGGATCCAGGGAAATACTGGGTCCTCTGAGCAGGCCGTCCCCCCTCATTTTATCCCTAGTTTCACAGCTTAAATTTATGCTTCCCAAATTGCTGGAAAATCTTGCTTTGGGAAGTTGCCTCCATGATCTCATTCCAAGCCTTAAACTTGGTTTTTAGCTTCTCTCAAATTGTCAAGCTTGATGAAATATATGCTTCCTGCTCCTTTTTACTTGATATCCCTACCTCTACCCCTGTGCTTCTGCCTCAGCTGTTCCCACTTTAGGAATGTGTTTCTTTTTTTCTTCTGCCCGTGTTTAAATCCTGGCTTTAGTACTAGCTGCCCGTAACTTTGGGTACCTCTCTCAATTTCTCTGTGTCTCAGCTTCATCATTAGGAAAATGCAAACAGTCTATCTCATAAGTTTTCTGTGAGAACTGAAGGTGCCAATATAGAAACAGTGTGTTTAGAATCATGTGTTGCACATAGTAAAGGCTGAATTAATGCCAGCAACTATGAACAATAGCTGTCATCCCTGCTTATCTCCATATCAACCCATTCCAAAGCCTTGGAGTTTTCACTTCAGAAAACTCTCTTAAATGTACACCGTTGCTCCATCCTCACTGCTGTCACTTCGTTTTTGGTCACTATCTACTTTTCTTTCCTGAATTCTGCTGCAACCAATATAAACTAAACCCCAAGGTTTAATCTCGCCCTCCTCGAAATGCCTAGCATCAGCCCTGGTGTGCAGCAGATGTTCGCTGTATGTTGAATGGGCCAACTGATGATGAAGCGGAGCAGTACAGTGATGATTTGAAAGTACGAACCGGATGACCCCACTTTGGTGCCTAAGCTTCTCAGTGCACAGGATAAAACCCAGACTCCCTAACTGAGGCCTTGCTCTGGGCTCTGACCAGTTCTTAAGCTTTTTTTCACCACTAGTTTCTGCTCCACCTGCTCCAGCAGCGTCTCCCGGCCATTCTTCTTAGAACTGCTTTCTCTCCTTGGGCCTTGACTTCTCTGTGGCTTCCCCATCCCTGGCCTATGGAATATCCTCTTCTGGATCTGGCTGTCCACTGCTCGTCTCCTCCACTGAGCTGAGCTGTGATCTCCCAAATCCTCAAGGCTGGATCAAGCATCTCTGCTACACATCCCAGAGCATCCCCGGCGCACCATGCTCCTTTTTCTTGCGATTCTGTTACACTGGAATTGAAGCTACTCATTGGTAAAGTCTGCTACTTTTTCATTTATCCTATTCTCAGTGTCCAGCACAGCTTCTGATCTAGAACAGACATTTAATAAATGGTGTGGCACTGTCATCACTTTATTTCCATGTTTGCCATTCCTCTAGCATATCATAGGTGGGCCCTGGGTTAGTCTTGCTGACTCATGCATTCCCCAGGCCCACACAGTGCCAGACCCACAGAAGACTTGTGGTGCATGCTTATTCAATATGTTAATAACTTTTAGATTTCAAAATTTGAATCCATCAGCCTGCACTTATTTTTCGTGAGCAAGAAATCCAAGTAGCATCAATTGTCAGGCAAGATGCCATGATGATCTGTAGGGGAGAAAAATCCAGACTAACAGCATGATGACAGACGAGGAACTATGAGGGAGGAAAGAGGGTTTTGCTTATGGCAGAAGGCTGTTAGGGCAGATGCAATGACACAGTGAGAAAACGATTGCAAAGGACTTTGAATTCTAAGTCATAAGCAATAGGGAGCCAGTGCAGGTTCTTGCAGATGGGATAGACAAGAAATAACCTACGTTATGGCTTTAAAACCCCAAACAGAAGGAATAATGGTTTGAGCCAGCATAGAGTCTGAAGCAGGGGACCAGGCAGAGGCCAGGCAGTGACAGAACAGATGATGTGGTCGTGGGGAAGGAGAGAAGTGGATATGAAAACAGCCTCAGGCTGGTCTGGAAAACCTAAAGATGACATGAGTCTAATCTTGGCCACCAAGAAAGAGGAGGACAACACTGTCACTAAGCAGAAAGAGCGCGCTGACGGGGAAGTTTGAATGCCGTGTTGGGAACAGGTAATGAGCTCGCACTTGGACACGTGGGATGAGGGACGCGCAGCCTAGGGAACACTGTGTGGCAGCCTTCTGGGAGCCAGGCTCCGGAGCAGCAGGGAGCCTGCAGTGCGGCTACCGAGCTGGTGTGTCCTCTCCATTGGAAGGGCCGCGGCACAGGCTGCCCAGCTCCAAGGGGCGCCGGCAAACCCAGGGCTGCGTGGCGCCAGTCTCTCCGGGTGATGTTCACAAAATGTAATCATTAGTGAACAGTGTTAGGGAACACGGAAGTACAAAACCTGTCATTTCTGAATAGCAGGCAGGCAGACGAAGGGGGCTCCCAAGATCAGGCTGGGCACCTCTGCCACTTCCTTCAGATTAATTGCAATGCGCCTTGGAAGGCACTTCTGCCCCATGGAGGAGTGGATGCTCTGGAAGGGCTGTCCAGGTTGCCCGGCAGGGCCAGGGCTGGAGAAGGAGGGGACAGACAGAGGAGAACACCAAAGGGGTTAGCGGGGTTGCGGTATTTTCCCCTTTTTTTTCTTTCTCTACATAGCGCATAAGGATGCAAGAAAGCCAAGGATTTCTGTCAGCTGAGAAAGCTTCTGCAACAACGGAGATGTCAGCTCAGGAGCCAAACTGCCATTTCTGTTTTAATTGGAGGCTCTCTGCTCTGAGAAGCCTGGGGAAGGGATGAGAGAAGGGTGGTGGAGAGAGGACAGGAGATAGAATCAAGCAGAGAGAGACAGAGAGAGAAAGAGACAGAGACAGAGAGACAGAGAGACAGAGACAGAGACAGACAGAGAGAAGAGACTGTCAGAAAACTAGGGCAGAACAAGAAACAAGAGTTGAGTGAGGTCTCGGACAGGAAGGCGGGCCCTGGAACAGTCTGCAGCCAGCCTGTAGAGCCTCTGCTCCTGAGTCGGGTTTCTAGGTGGATGATTCAGAGAAACTCTTGGCCACCTCCCACCCAGGACAGAGGAGCACATCCCGAACCCAGCAAGAAATGAGAAAGGGGAGGGACTTGGAGTCTATTAATTTTCTCTTCTTTCTGTATCATTTATTAAAAAAGTAAAAAAAAAATCCTATTTCATTTTTTTCCGGGGCTCTGACTCCTTGTCAAGCCCACATAGTTCTGGGTACATCAGGGAAGCCTCAGCCCCCAGAAAGCCAGGGCACAGATCTATCTAATAAAGCTTAATCCACTGCAGGCTCCTCAGCTTTGCCTGTAACCGGTGAGCAGGTGAGAACCTGAGGCTGTGCCAAGGCAGGGCCTGAAAAGGAAGAGATTGAGAGGTGATAAGAAAAAGCAAGCTGCACGTGTGTGTGTGTGTGTGTGTGTGTGTGTGTGTGTGTGTGTATGAGAGAGGGCTGGAAATTACAGATTAGAGATTATGTGAGGAAAAGTGAAAAGGAAAAAGAAATAAATAAGACACACAGGTTGGAGAAAGGGCCCACAAAGCTTAGCCTTTGAGTATATTTATCATTTGTTTCTTGCACCTCTTCTCCTCCTGAGTATTCATAGACTCATTAAAATAGAGCTTGAATGAAACCTTTGCCAATCAATAAATTCAACCCTTGTTTTTATAGGTCCAAAAACCAATGCATTGAGGCTGAAGGAAGCTAAGAACCTGTCTTACAATGACAGAACTTGTAGGAAAAATTAGAATTTGAGCCTAGGTCCCCTGGCTTTTTTTTCTATGCCCTCAGAGCCTGGCACAATAGTTTTGTTGGTTTGGTCTTGACAGGAGTTAATCAAAGCTATGACTTAGAGCTTACCGTGTGGCAAGAACTTCTAAACAGTTTATACATAGGTTCCTTCATTTAATACTCACAACAACCCTAAGAAGTAGGTATTATTATTCTCCATAATTCAGGGTTGGGGAAAAGGCACAGGGGGTTCAGCAAATCAAGGAAACACTGAAGCTGCGATACAAAGCCAGGCAACCTGATCGTAGTGCTTATTTTTAACTGTTTTGCAAAACCATCTATAAGTGATACATGAAAAGGAGGGTGAACAAAGTCTGTGAAATTATTAATTGTTGAGGACAGATCATTTTCCAGAGTGCTAAATCCCTTGAACCCTGAAACAAAGAGAACTTCTCCTGGCTCCTCTGACATCTCCTGCCCTTTTCCCTCCCCCGAGTCACAGGTCCTCACTTTTGTCTGGCTTGATGGCTAGTCTCTGCACTGGCTTCTCTGTCTGTCACGCTGCGGTCAAGTCAGTCTTCATCTTGAGTATGAATGGCTTTCACAGTTGCACGGAATGTTATGGATCAAGCATCTACCTTTGGCAGGCAGGCCCTGGGGTCCTCAGTGGGATGACCTCTTCTCAAAGATCTCTTAGTCTCTTGGGGGAAATAAGACCAGTTCGCAGATACCAGTGTTACAAGCTGGAGAGCCATAAGTTGCACCGAGAAATATGTAGATAGATGGCTAAGAGAATTTCTAGGAGCAGGAGATGGCTCTGAGATGGAGCACCAGGGAGGACTTCCTGCAAGAGGTAGGCCTCAGGGTCAACCAAATTTGGCTGGGCAAAGAGGAGAGGAAGAGAAAATGGAATGCTCATACAAAGAAAAGTAAGAGGGACTCCCCTGACGGAAGGGAGCACCCAGAACCTTGTACATCCCATTTCCTCCCAGTCAGATGACCATTCACTTCCAGCTCTGCACACACAAGCCAGTGGAAAGCATGTTCTTCTCAGAGGACCAGCATGCTCCCAAGTGGATGCCAAACACTTCACGTGTGTTGCTTCTTGTGGCCCTCATAGCCGCCCCGTGCAGTAAGTACAGTCACTGCCTTCATTTCTCAGAAAAAAGGTTAAACAGCTTAC
The DNA here is from genome assembly GCA_004027595.1 of Dinomys branickii. Classification (NCBI taxonomy): domain Eukaryota; kingdom Metazoa; phylum Chordata; class Mammalia; order Rodentia; family Dinomyidae; genus Dinomys; species Dinomys branickii. The sequence goes on along the minus strand of PVLD010003866.1, from coordinate 105,405 downwards.
CAAAGACACTGACAGTAAATGATGTGGTAGGGACTTGACCCTCGATTGTCTGACACCACACCCTCCACTTAGATCACTGTGCTATTTTGCCATCTGAATGGTCTTTGGAATTGGCTCCCAGAGAGTAGGCACTTAGGATGTTTACTCATGAAGTCTTCACATGAGGAGCTTGAAACTAAATAGCGTCAAGGAAAGAACTACAGGCTGCTGACTGGGTTAGGGAACCTGGGATTCTGCACCTACAACAGGAAGCTGTGAAGTCTGTATATGTGTTAACAACACTTTGTTCCTAATGGTTTCTAGAGACTTCAGAGTGTAAGCCAGACACACCAAAGGTGCAGATAATCTGAGCTCTGGTTGCACACATATATGCATCGGTCAGCAGAAAGATCATATTCATTTATAACCCACAGCTAACAATTCAGAACTCTACAGTAAATATCTGATATATAAATCCAACCACAGGGTCTCAGCCCTATACAGCGTCCTTTACCTTCCCTTTCTGTTTTCTTTTCCCTTTGTTCCTTTTCCATTCACTTCTTTCCTTCTGCTGCCTCCCTCTCATCAGGGGTTGCTAGTTGGTCATTCAAAGGTCCCAATAGCATTTAAATGGAAAACATAACATCTGGAGATGTTTTTTCCAAACAAAGTCTAGAACTGAGCACACAGTCCCAGAGCTATTAAAGCTCACAAAGTTGCTAGCCATGCAAGGACATGTCCTACTTCTTGCCTGGATCTTACTGGGTTCAAGAGACAGAGCATATACCCCTGGGTGCCCAGGCCTTAAGTTTGAGGGTAAGATGGTCAATTTATGTTCTTCCCTGTGAACTTTTCACGTGGCTGCCAGAGACAACAAGATCTAGGGCAGGAGGAAGTACAGAGCTGACTCATCCCAGCTCACAGCGTTCCTGCAAGGGAAAATGCTTGTCTTGAGACCCAGCTGCTTCAACCTGGCACCTGCAGCCTGCAGCTCTTCCCTCCTCACTGAATCCAGCAGCAGCCACAGCCACTGGAAGCACCTGTCCCCTAGCCCGATCCACCCCCACCCCCACCTGGGCACCTGCAGCATCGGCATCTACTCTCTTGCTAGCTAACCTTCCATGGGGCTGCCGCTGATGAAATCTGGGAGCTATTTTGAAATTTCCCCCTTTTTGAAAAAAAAGTCCAAACTGATTAGTTGATAATTACATGTTGGAACATCTGCTCTGATTTGTTTTATTCTTTCTATTTTGGAAAATTGGAATACACTGAAGGTTTGCCTTCTGGAATTGCCGGCCTGGCTCTTGGAATATGAGCAGCCCTCCTGCTCAGCAGCACCTGGCTCGGCTCACAGCCCAGCTCCCAGAAAAAAAAAGCACAACTCTCCTGCCTGAAATAGCCATGCTTTTGTACCTCCCTACCCTATCACAGCCTAGAAAGGGTTACAAAACCTCCCTTGGTGTTGTGACTTAGCCATGACCCTGGAAGCCTCTGTTCCACCTGCCTCCAAGGTTTGGAGGTCCCAGCGAAGAATAGATCCAGTGCATTCTGAAGTCAGATTGGTATGGGGGATGGCAAAGACCCCTGTGTTCCCTTCTAGCTCCCTGCCCCCAGGTGGCAATCTGCTACTGGGCCAGTTTCCTTCCCAGAGTGTCTAGATGCTTCCTGTCTCCTTTTAAGGTTGCAAGTTTGTGCTGCCCAGCACAGCTTTGCTATTATTGGGATGCTGAGACCTGCTCGGCTTTGCTCATGACAGATTTCTGGCATCTGAAGCCACTACACCTCCAAACTCCAAGTGGCTGCCATTCGTGACTGACTGTTCAGAGCCTGGAGGTGTTGCTGACAGAGGCGCAGCAGGGCTGAGGACTTGTACGCCTGTTGTCATCTCTACGTCCAATTAGCATCTCTGGAATGCTTAGGCAGTACCAGGGGTTAGGTGTGGGGGAAGGAGGGAGTGCCGTCAAGGGGAGTCAGACACAGTCTCTGCCCTAAAGGAACTCATGATGCTGTCCCAACTCCACTCCCAGCCTCTTACTGCAGCCAGAATGGCCTGAAGAATCTAAAACACAAATATGAAGATGTCACTCGCTTTTACTTTCCATGACTCCTTATTGTCTTTATAAGTCTGCAACTTGGCATGCAGACTTGTATCTCAGTGGTTTGTGAAAGTGCTAGACTGGAACCTCAGTTTCCATCCCATCTTACCTTCCAGCCACCCTTCATGGCTTCCAGCTCTCTCAACCTTCTCTGTACTTTCCGCCTACCTAGCCTTTACGTATGCTCTTTCCTCCCCTTTGCTTGGTTTGCTCTTTTTTCCGAACCTCATTTCCCCTTCATCTAAATAACTCCTACTTGCCTCAGACTTCTGCTCAGATAAGAATTTCCCCAGTAATCTTTCCCTAGTCCTCCAAGCTGTCTAAGAGTTAGATGTTCCACTTGTGTGGTCCCACAGCATTCTGACTACTGCCCTGAGGACTGTGTCATACTTCGCCCACACTACCTGGTTACCTACCCATCTTCCTGCCCATGCCAGGAACCTATTGAGGACAGATACCATATCTTGCTTATCGTGCCGTGGCAGGTATAGTAAACATTTTGCTGGCATGGTTGCAACTAGCACTTAACATATGGGTGCTCTGTGAATGTTAGATAAGTAAGAGACATTCATTTACAAGAGTAAATGAATGAACATATGGAAAAAGGCTCAACTTATTAGGAATTGACATTGGCACAAATACATTATTGCAAAGTATTATGGTGTACATAGTAGATAGGATAGACTATGTTATGCTGCAGTAATAAGCAGCTCCCAAATCTCAATGGTTTATAAAAGCCAAAGGTTTCTTTCTTTTTTTTTTATTATTTTAAAAGTAAAAGAACAAAAACATTAACAAACAGACACAAAGTAGCATAAGAATAGTATAATCAAAACTGATTTACAGACAAGGTGACAGGGAATCAACAATGGTTCTTGCTTTACATATTGATAACTTCGGAGTGTACATTCAGGAACACAGATACAGACATGCAAAATTGATCAAACAATTAATCATCAACTATTCCTTACTATAAAGTGACCTAAGTCAGTAGTACAACTATGTAAGATATGCTGTACATACACACTTACTTTTTTACATATTTTTATATATATAATTTTTCTTTTTTTTCCCTCTCTCTCTTTCGTTCCCTTCCTTTAAAGTGTGATAGAAAAAGAACTACATCAACAACAGAAAAAAAAAAAAAAAAAAAAAAAAAAAAAAAAAAAAAAAAAAAAAAAAAAAAAAAAGAAACCGGAAAGCATTAACAAAGAGACACAAAGTAGCACAATAACAGTTTGATCAGAACTGAATTATAGACAAAGCAACAGAAAACCAACAATAGTTGCTGCATTGCATATTGATATCTTCAAAGTGTATGCTCAGGATAACACATACAGACATACAAGATTGATCGAATAACCAGTCATCAACTATTCCCTAGCATTAAGTAACATAATACAATAGTAGAACCATGCTAGCCCTCCTGCACACATGTATATACATATATACATACATACATTTTTGCCTCTTTCTTTTCTCCTTTCCCTCGTCTCATCTGTTCTTTGCTTTTGAACAGATTTCCTTCATGTCTCTTAGTTTATATTCCCACCCTCAGGTTCTTACACCAGTGACACAATATGTTGCCTGAACATGTACTGCTGATTTATTTCACTTATGAGTATGGACTCCAGTTTTGACCATTTGCCTACAAAGTTCCCAACACTGTCTTTCTTTATAGCTGAATAATATTCCATTATACAAAAATGCCACAGTTTTTTAATCCAGTCTTCTGTGGATGGACACTTGGGTTGCTTCCACATTTTAGCTATTACAAATTGCACTGCTATAAACAAGGGTGCACATATATCCGAGTGATATGATGTTTTCAGATCTTCTGGGAAAATACCCAGAAGGGGAATAGCTGGTTTGAATGCAACCTCTAGACCTAGTTTGCTGAGAAATCTCCAAACTGCTCTTCACAGTGGTTGCACCAGTCTGCATTCCCACCAGCAGTGTAATAGAGTCCCTATTTCTCCACAGCCTCGCCAACATTTGTTATTGGATGATTTTTTAATACTGGCCAGTCTTACTGGGGTGAGATGAACTCTCAGTGTTGTTTTTATTTGCATTTCTCAAATGACTAAGGATGTGGAACATTTTCTCATATATTTATTTGCCATTTGTATTTCTTTATCTGAGAAGTGTGTATTCATCTCAGATGCCCATTTCTGGATTGGGTCTTTGAATTTGGACATGTACATATTTTTTAATTCTTTGTATGTTCTAGATAGAAGACCTTTGTCTGAGGGACAGCCAGCTAGGATTTTTTCCCAATTTGTGGGTTTTCTTTTCACTTTGCTGGTGATTTCTTTAGATGTGCAGAAACTTTTTAGTAGGATGAGGTCCCAGTTATTGATTCTTTGAAGTGTTTCCCTTGCAGTTTCATTCTTGTTCATGAACTCTCTGCCTACTCCTATGTCTTCAATATTTTTACCTACTTTCTCTTCCAATAGATTTAGAGTTTCTGTTTTAATATTGAGATCTGTGATCCATTTTGACCTGAGTTTGGTGCATGGTGATAGACTGGGGTCTATTTTCAGTTTTTGGCAAGAGGCAGGTCAGTTTTTCCTGCACCATTTATTAAACAGGCCTTCTTTTTTCCAGTGGGTTTGGTTGACCCCTTTGTCAAATATTAGGCAGCTGAGTGGGTTTTTCGTTATGGTTGCATCTTCCAGTCTGTTCCATTGATCCTCAGGTCTGTTTTTGAGCCAGTACCAAGTTGATTTTATCACAGTAGCTTTGTAGTATAATTTCAGGTCAGGGATTGTGATTCCACCTGACTTGTCCTTATTGCCCAGGATTGCTTTTGCTATTCTGGGTCACTTCTGCTTCCAGATGAATTTGAGGCAAATTTTCTCTAGATCTGTGAGTTATGCTAACGGTAGTTTAATGGGAATTGCATTGAATCTGTACAACAGTTTTGGTAGTATGGCCATTTTCACAGTGTTAGTTCTTCCTAACCCTAAGCAGGGTATGTTTTTCCATTTACTGAAATCTTCTTCGATCTCCTGTTTCAGATTACTGTAGTTTTCACTGAATAAATCTTTCACATTCTTTGTTAGATTGATGCCTAAGTATTTCACTTTCTTGGTTGCTATTGTAAAGGGTATGGTTTCCTGAATTTCTCTCTCAGTCTGTTTGTTGTTCGTGTATAGGAATGCTATTGATTTTTGGGTGTTGACTTTGTATCCAGCTATGCTGCTGAATTTGTCAGTTAATTCCAGGAGTTTTCTTGTGGAGTTTTTGGGGTCCTCCATGTATAGTATCATGTCATCTGCGAATAGTGATAGTTTCACTTCTTCCTTTCCTATCCTTATTCCTTTTATTTCTCTCTCTTGTCTGATTGCTCTGGCTAGTGCTTCCAGAACTATGTTGAATAGGAGTGGTGACAATGGACATCCTTGTCTTGTTCCTGACTTTAAAGCGAAAGTTTTCAGTTTTTTCCCATTTAGTATGATGTTGGCTGTTGATTTGTTACAGATGGCTTTGATCAGATTGAGGTACAGGCCATGTATTCCTATTTTTTCTAAGGTTTTTTTAACATGAATGCATGTTGTACTTTGTCGAAAGCCTTTTCTGCATCTATTGAGATGATCATGTGGTTTTTGTTTTTGACTGTACTAATATAGTGTATTACATTAATTGATTTGGGAATATTGAACCATCCCTGCATTCCTGGAATGAATCCTACCTGGTCATGGTGTATAATTTTCTTTATGATTCGCTGTAATCTATTTGCCAACATTTTGTTGAGTATCTTTGCATCTATGTTCATTAGAGAGATTGGCCTGTAGCTCTCTTTCTTGGTTGGGTCCCTCTCTGGTTTTGGTATCAGTATAATACTTGCCTCCAGAAATGTGTTGGGGAGAGTTGCTTCCTTTTCGATTTCATTGAAGAGTTTGAGGAGTGTTGGCATTAGATCTTCTCTGAATGTTTTGTAGAATTCTGCTGTGAATCCATCAGGGCCTGGGTTTTTCTTTGTTGCTAAGTTTTTAATAACGTTTTCAATCTCATTAATTGATATTGGGTTGTTGAGAATTTTTATGTCTTCCTGATTCAATTTTGGCAATTTGTACCTTTCTAGGAATGTGTCCATTTCTTCTGTATTTTCTTTCCTATGGCAATACAGGTTTTCAATGTAGGTATTAATGATCTTTTGTATTTCTTTTGGATCTGTAGTGAGTTCATCCTTTTCATTCCTTATTTCATGAATTTGAGATATTTCCCTTCTTTTTTTGATAAGGTTGGCTAGGGGTTTATGAATTTTATTTATTCCTTCGAAGAACCAACTCTTTGATTCACTAATTTTTTGTAGAGTTTTCTTCATCTCGATTGCATTCATTTCTGCCCTGAGTTTTATAATCTCCTCCCTTCTTTGGGCTCTTGGTTTGGCTTGTTGCTCTTTTGCTAAGAGTTTGAGGTGTATCATTAGGTTATTTATTTGCTCTCTTTCTATTTTCTTTGTATATGAGTTCATTGCTATAAATTTCCCTCTGAGGATGCTTTCATTGCATCCCACAGATTCCGGTAGGTTGTACTTGTGTTTTCATTTATTTGTAGGTATGTTTAAATTTCTTCTTTAAGTTCTTGTGTGACCCATTGGTTATTCGGGAGGTTGTTGTCTAATTTCCACGTGTTTATGTGGTTTTTGGAGTTGTTTTTGTCATTAATTTCCAATTTCATTGCACTGTGGTCCGATAATATGCATGGGATAATTTCAATTCTTTTGTATTTAGGTAGATATGCTCTATGGGCTAGAATGTGGTCTATTTTAGAGAAAGACCCATGTGCAGCTGAGAAAAATGTGTATTCTGATGTTGTGGGGTGGAACACTCTCTATACATCTACTAAGTCCATTTGTTCATACTTTTGCTTCAGGTCTGTTATTTCTTTGCTGAGTTTCTGTCCAATTCACCTGTCTCTTTGTGTCAGAGGGCTGTTTAGGTCCCCTATTACAATAGTGCTATTAGTTATTCGAGTTTTTATGTCTGTTATGATTTGACTTGTAAAGTTAGGTGCTCCATGGTTTGGTGCATAAATGTTTAGGATTGTTGCCTCTTCCTCTTGCAGCTTTCTCCTAACTAGTATGTAATGGCCTGCTTTATCTGTTTTGATTGTTTTTGGTTTGAAGTTTACATTGTTTGCAAACATAATAGCTACCCTTGCTTTTTTCTGGGGACCTGTTTCATGGAGAATTGTTTTCCAACCTTTAACTTTCAACCTGTGGATTTCCTTTTGAGTAAAATGTGTTTCCTGTATACAGCATATCGTTGGATTGTGTTCCTTAATCCAGTCTTCCAATCTTTTCCTTTTGACTTTTGAATTGAGGCCATTTACATTAATGGTTATCATGGTTATATGTTGGCTTATTCTAGTCATTATTTACTTGTTGTTTTCCTTCTTTTGCTGACTGTTTACTTGCTTGTTCTGTTTAGGGAGTTATTTCTATTGTTGTTCTTGATATGGTGGTCTCTTTTTTCTCTGTCTAGAATATCTTCTAGTGCTGTTTGCAATGCTGGTTTGGCACTCATGAAGTTATTCAGTTGTTCTTTGTCGTGGAATGTTTTATTTGTCCATTGAATTTGAGGGATAGTTTTGCAGGATACATCAGTCTGGGTTGGAAGTTGTTTTTTCTCAGAATCTGTAATACCTCGCTCCAAGCTCTTCTTGATTTTATGGTTTCTGTTGAGAAGTCTGCTGTGATTCTGATGGGCTTTCCTTTATAGGTGATCTGTTTCATTTCTCTAGCAGCTTTTAATATTGTATTTTTTTGCTGGATATCTGGCATCTTGACTATTATATGTCTGTGTGTGTTTTTCTTTGGGTTATGGATCGTTGGGGTTCTATATGTCTTGATTAACTGTACCTTAATATCTTTTACCTCATTTGGGAAATTGTCTGCTATTATTTCAGCAAATATTCTTTTTATATCGTTTGTGTGGTCTTGTGCTGTTTCACTCACTCTTATTACTTGAATATTGTTACGTTTTGCCTCATCTTGGAGCTGTTGGATTGACTTTTCTTGTGTCTTTGATGATATTATGAGATCCTTCCTTTCATGCTCATAAGCTGCCATGCTGTCTTGAAGTTCTGAAATTCTATCTTTGATTTCATTTAAGCGGTTTTGCAAGCTTTCAGTGTAAGTTTTCAAATCCTGGCATTCTCTTTGGACCTGTTTCATTCTTGGTAATTCATTCCTAAATTGCTCTTGTAACGTTTCCATTTGTTTCCTATTCTCTTCTAGTCTTTTATCTATTTCTTGTCTATGGGTATTGAACATTTCTTCCATTATTGTTTTCAGTTCGTTTTTTGTCTGAGAGATCATTGCAGGTACGTGGCTTATTTCTTCTTTAAGCTCTTTTATGGCCTGTTGGAGTTGTTTCATTTCTGATGCAATTGTTTCATAACTTGCAGGTATGTGGCTTCCTGGTTCCCCTGTATCCTCACATTTAGAACTTATTCTGGGTGGGGTTGAGTTTTGAGACTGTGTTTTGTTCCTCTGTTTTCCCATTTTTGGGTATCAGATTGAAAATGTTGAGCTACAAATTCCCCAGGCAATTCAGCAGGCAAAGGTCTGCTGCACAGGCTGCTCCAGTGACTCCTTCTCTTTGGGAGAATGTCCCTTAAGCTGTCTGCTGAGATTTCTGCTTCTCCCTACCCCAAGACCTGGCTGGGGCGCATAAACAGCTCACTGCCCCAGGGATCTTGCAGGCAGGGGGCCGCTCAGGTGTTCCTCCCTAGGTGGAGCCCCTCCCCCACTCAAAACTCCCATCAGGGCTCCCAACCAGTTCTTCCGTCCTGGGGACCGTGCAGTCAGTAGAGCTGCTCGGATGTCCCTCCCTGGGCGGAGCTTCTTCCCGACTCAAAAAAACCCAGTCAGGGCATCCAATCATCTCACCCTGGGATCGTGCAGGCAGGAATGCCACTCAGATGTATCTCCCTGGGTCGAGCTTCTTCCCAACTCAGAAATTCTGCTGCGGTGCTCACTGAGCTCACCCCTTCCGAGATCCGTGCCAGCAGGAGATTCTGGCGCTCCCCGGTGCTTCTCCGCCTTCTCGGCGTTTTCGCAGGAGCCGCGGACCACAGCTGCTGCAGTTCCCGCTTTCCGGCCGAGGATGGTGCCGGCTACGGGGGCAGGGCTCTGAGCGGGATCCCGGACCGCGGTCCAGATCGGCACAGTCTGCCCGAGGAGCATGTTCTCTGAGTTTTTCTCTGCTCTGCCGCCTCCAAAAATGCCTGGCTTCAGCCGCCTGCGAGCCGTTCGGGTTCAGGAGCTGGGATGGTCTGTCCTGCCGCAATCACACTTGGTTGTACTCAGACTCAGCCAAGCCGCAGCCCAAGCACAGCGCCTATCGCCTCGGGCACCCAGCTCTCAGGGCCCGCCCACTTCTTGCCGTGGCTTATCCAGGCGACCCGTTAATGCTCAGGCAGTGGAGAGCAACACATTCAGTTGGAATTTCGCATCTGTGGACCCCGCACCCGCGCGCAAAGGATCGGTCTCTGGGAGAGTTTCCCTCTGCTGGTCGCCATCTTCCCGGAAGTCTCAATTTTGGTAATTTGTACCTTTGTAGGAATCTGTGCATTTCTTCTGTATTTTCTATCCTATGGGAGTAAAGATTTTCAGAGTAGGTATTAATGATCTTTTGGATTTCTGTGGGATCTGTAGTGACTTCATCCTTTTCATTCCTTATTACATGAATTTGAGTTCTTTCCCTTCTTTTTTTGATAAGGTTGGCTAGGGGTTTATCAATTTTATTTATTCTTTCGAAGAACCAACTCTTTGATTCACTAATTTTTTGTAGAGTTTTCTTCATCTCGATTGCATTAATTTCTGCCCTGAGTTTTATAATCTCCTCCCTTCTTTGGGCTCTTGGTGTGGCTTGTTGCTCTTTTTCTAAGAGTTTGAGGTGTAGCATTAGGCTATTTATTTGCTCTCTTTCTGTTTTCTTTATATATGAGTTCATTGCTATAAATTTCTCTCTGAGGACTGCTTTCACTGCATCCCACAGATTCCGGTAGGTTGTACTTGCATTTTCATTTATTTGTAGGTATTTTTAAATTTCTTCTTTAACTTCTTGTGTGACCCATTGGTTATTCAGGAGGTTGTTGTCTAATTTCCAAGTTTTTATGTGGTTTTTGGAGTTCTCTTTGTCATTAGTTTCCAATTTCATTGCACTGTGGTCCGATAATATGCATGGGATAATTTCAGTTCTTTTGCATTTAGGTAGATATGCTCTATGGGCTAGAATGTGGTCTATTTTAGAGAAAGACCCATGTGCAGCTGAGAAAAATGTGTATTCTGATGTTGTGGGGCGGAACACTCTCTATACATCTACTAAGTCCATTTGTTCACACTTTTGCTTCAGATCTGTTTTTTCTTTGCTGAGTTTCTGTCCAGTTGACCTGTCTCTTTGTGTCAGAGGGGTGTTTAGGTCTCTTATTACAGTAGTGTTATCAGTTATTTGATTTTTCACGTCTCTTAAGATTTGACTTGTAAAGTTAGGTGCTCCATGGTTTGGTGCATAAATGTTTAGGATTGTTACCTCTTCCTCTTGCAGCTTTCCCCAACTAGTATGTAATGGCCTTCTTTATCTGTTTTGATTGTTTTTGGTTTGAAGTTTACATTGTTTGCAAACATAATAGCTACCCCTGCTTTTTTCTGGGGAACTGTTGCATGGAGAATTGTTTTCTAACCTTTAACTTTCAACCTGTGGATTTCCTTTTGAGTAAAATGTGTTTCCTGTATATAGCATATCACTGGACTGTTTTCCTTAATCCACTCTTCCAATCTTTTCCTTTTGACTTTTGAATTGAGGCCATTTGCATTAATGGCTATCATGGTTATATGTTGGCTTATTCTAGTCATGTTATTTTCTTATTGTTGTTTTTCTTCTTTTGCTGTGTGTTTACTTACTTGTTCTGTTTAGGGGATTATTTCTATCATTGTTCTTGGGATTGTGGTCTCTTTTTTCTCTGTCTAGAATATCTTTTAGTGCTGTTTGCAATGCTGGTTTGGCACTCATGAAGTTCTTCAGTTGTTCCTTGTCATGGAAATATTTTATTTGTCCATTGAATTTGAGGGATACTTTTGCAGCATACATCCGTCTGGGTTGGAAGTTGTTTTGTCTCAGAATGTGTAATATCTCACTCCAAGCTCTTCTTGATTTCATGGCTTCCATTGAGAAGTCTGCTGCAATTCTGATGGGCTTTCCTTTACATGTGATCTGTTCCTTTTCTCTAGCATCCTTTAATATTGTGTTCTTTTGCTGGATGTCTGGGTTCTTGACTATTATATGTCTGTGTGTGGTTTTGTTTGGGTTATGGCTCGTTGGGGTTCTATATGTCTTGATTAACTGTACTTCAGTATCTTTTACCATGTTTGGGAAATTTTCTGCTATTATTTCAGCAAATATTCTTTTTATATCATTTGTGTTGTCTCCTGCTGTTTCATTAACTCCTATAACTTGAATATTATTTCTTTTTGCCTCATCTTGCAGCTGTTGGATTGATCTTTCTTGGATCCTTGATGACTTTATGAGATCCTTCCTTTCATGGTCATTAGCTGCCATGCTGTCTTCAAGGTCTGACATTCTATCTTCGGCTTCATTTAAGCAGTTTTGCCAGCTTTCAATGGAAGTTTTCAATTCCTGGCAATCTCTTTGGATATGTTTCATTCGTGGTAATTCATTCCTAAATTGCTCTTGTAGCATTTCCATTTGTTTCCTGTTTTCTTCTATTCTTTTATCTATTTCTTCTCTGTGTGTGCTGAACATTTCTTCCATCATGGTTTTCAGTTCATTTTCTGTCTGAGAGATTATTTCTACTTTAATCTCTTTTGTGGCCTGATGGAGTTGTTTCTTTACTTCAGATGTGATTGTTTCCTAGATTGCAGGTATGTGACTAATTTCTGCTTTAATCTGTTCTATGGGCCTGATGGAGTTGTTTCGTTACTTCAGACATAATTGTTTCATAAAGTGCAGGTATGTGGCTTATTTCTGCTTTAATCTCTTCTATGGCCTGTTGGAGATGTTTATTTCCAATGCAGTCGTTTCAGAACTTGCAGGTATGTGGTTTCCTGGTTCCCCTATATTCTCACATCCAGGATTTGTTCTGGGTGGGGTTGTGTTCTAAGACTGCGTTTTGTTCTTCTGTCTTCCTATTTTTGGATATCAGATTCAGACTATTGAGCTATAAATTACCCAGGCAGTTCACCAGGCAAAGGTCCACTGCAACGGCTGCTCCAATGGCTCCTTCTCTTCGGGGGAATGTCCCTTAATCTTTCTACTAAGAATTCTGCTTAAAAGGCTGCTCAGATGCTGGTTTGTGGGGTGAGTTACTCCCTACCAAGAGACCTGGGTGGGGCGTGTAAAACCACTCCCCCGCCTGCCCAGGGATCCCTGCAGGTATGGGGATGGATCTCCTTCCCCACTAGGTGATCCAGTCGCAGCGCACAGATAGCTCACCCGTTTCGGAATCTGTTCAGGCAGGAAGGTTCCAAATTGCCAATCCTTCATGCCACGCCTGCAATCCACCGCTCCCCAACGCTTCTCTGCCTCCTCGTGCTCTCCAGGTCTGGGGGAGGGAGTGAGGTGCTCCGCTCCTCTGTGCTCCCCATGCTGCCTCGGCTGCAGACTGCAGACCACTGAGGGCCTTGGCGGTGCGGGTCGGGACTGGAGCGGGATCTTGGTTCGCTGCCCAGACTTGCGCAGCCCGCCCGAGGAGTGCAGGCTCCGAGACTGCCCCACGCTGCAGCTGCCAAAAAGCCGACTTCTGGTCGCAGTCGCTGGCAAGCCATGCAGGGTCGGGAGGCAGGAGGGACCGAGCCTCTGCACCCCCAGGGCGCTCGTACCCAGCAGAGACACCACCCGTCTGCCGCGCCGAGCGTCTCTGGTGCCCAGCGCTCCGAGCTTTCCCGCATCTCGCCACGGCAACTTGGGCCACCCCACCACGTCTCCGGCAGTGCACAGAAATGCGTTCAGTTTGAACTTCCCAGCCGAGGTCCCGGCATTCGCACTGGCCAAGCCTGTCTTGAGCTGGGGGTCTCTATCAGGTAGGATCCCTCCTTTGCTGCTCACCTGGTCGCCATCTTCCCGGAAGTCCAAAGGTTTATTTCTTATACCCATTCTATTATTCTCATGGGCCAGCAGAAATATTTTGTTCCATGGCATCCTTCTTTAAGAATGCTAGCCCTAAGGGAGGTTACATCTCTGTGCTTCTGTGGTTGCTAAAACAGGAGAAAGAGGATGCAATAAATCTTGGATTGGCTTTTAAAGTGTCAACTCTTACATGACAGATAATTTCTGCTTTTATTGTATTGCTCAAAGCAAGTCATACGGCCCCATGAACTTCAAAGTGTCCAGGACTGTACAATCTGACCACATGTCCAGAAGGGCCACTGAACATATTTGGTGACCATCATTCATGCCTTCCTCAGAAAATCTGAGAAGAAAGAGTCCTCAGCAAGAAGGTGCTTAGCAAGTCCTTAAGAACAAAGTGGCATTTGATAGGCCTTGAAGGATGAGTAGAGTTTAGGTCACTTCGTTGAGTGTGCTGAGCTGTGATATTATGTGCTGGGAAAGCACCCCAGATTCCCTGTGCTGAACATTATTCAGAGAAATAAGAGAAAGTCCCATCTCATAGGATGTTTGTACTCTAGCAGGATAATAAGTCCTGACTGTGTACAAATATGCATAAAATGTCCATGAATGTGATATGCACCATAAAAAGTAGAACAGATTAAGAGAAATCACTTCCTTTTGGAAGCATTGCCTTGTGCTTCTTAAAGATGAGTGGGATTTCAAGAAAGAGACTTGAGATCAAGGGAGGGGACTGTAGGTACAGGAATCAACATGACATAGGACACATCCATGAGTGTAGGCACTTACAGAGGAAAATAACCAGAAGAAATACTGTGCAGTATGGCCCATGTGCTAGTCGCTTGGGCACTGAGACAGTCAGACAGAGTGAGAACTTCCTGAAATTGATGACTTTCAGAAATAGGGTAAGAAGATAGGAGAGCAGCAACATTTCTTTTCTTTCTCTTTTGCCTTTACCTTTTATTTTTTTGAGACAGGGTGTCCCTATGTAGTTCAGGGTGGCCTTCAACTCACTAGGTACCTCAGGCTGGCCTCAAACGCTCCTGCCTCAGCCTCCCTAGTGCTGGGATTAGAGGCGTGAGCCATTGTGCCCAGCTCACAGCATTTATTTTCACCAGACCTCTCCCTGAAGGCTCAGCCCTGGAAGCCACCACTGCAGCAAAGGCCCTTTAGAAGGACTCTGGGTAGCTGCCCCATGCCCTCCACAACTTCCAGAGAATCTCAGAGATGCACAAAGCACACAGACCTCTCCTCTTATCTGTCCTCCACTTCACCATGGGGTTTGCAACCTTTGTGGCTACCTCCAATTTGTCAACAGTGAGCACACAATTTCAGGGGCAGTTTGGAGAAACTGGAGACCCTGAATTCTGAAACAAAGGTCAATTTGAGGTGCCGGCCCCACACCTCTGGAGAAGTCCCCAGCCTCATGGAACACAAGGTCATCATTCGCAGTGGCCTAGTGGATTGACTGGCCCCTGTTTTTCCTGGATCCGCTGGCTACATTTGCTGACCTTGTTGCGTTTCTCCCAAGGCTTGGTCATTTTTCAAATCAATCCAGTCTCAAAAGAATATGTCAACATGCAGTGCTGTGGTGAGGGTGACAACGATGAGGAATATGACAATGATTATTATTAGTTTTCGTTTTGTCTCATTTTGTTTTGTTTTTAGTTCAAATTGCTGCTGCTGAGGACTTACTTCCCGAAGCCAGTCTCCTGCCTCTCACTCACTTTGAATTTTGACTCATTTATTTTTCCTATTTCCCCAAAGACCTTTTGACACTTTGAAAAGTGTTTTATTTAGCTACAATCCCACTCTCTTACCTTGTGTTTCTTCCACTTCCTCATTCTCACTTTTTATTAATAAGTCATAAAGAAAGTGTTTCCAGGCAAACATCACTCACTAAGTAATAAAACCTGGGACAGAGGACAGGGCTGTGCAGAGAAATAGAGGATGGGGAGGCAGCCGGTCCTGGTCTCTGAGCAGTAGGGAAACCTTTATCCAGCAACAGGGTTCGTGCAAGTGTGAGGGAAGACAGTGGAAGGGCGCTGTGCAGTATCGCTTTCTGGGACCACCAGGACCTTCTCATTGCCAGCCAGGAGATGCAGTCAGAGGGGAGATGGGGACAGGCTTATGATCCTGCAATCTCTTTGCATCATTATTTCAACTGAATCACAGGCTGGGAAGATGACAATGATGGAAAGCAACCTGTGGGTCTTCTGCTATGGTTTTACAGGTGAGGACCCTGAGGTTAATGACTTAACCTAGCTGAGTTTTCTATGAGCAACCTAGACCACAATCCAAGCCCAGCAGTTTCAATCACAGACTTCAGTGTGAGTGATATACCCTTGGTTCCCATACCCCACTGTGACTAAAGGTTTTGTCCTCTAGGTTGCAGTATTGGCCTAGTGTAAGGTCCTCAGTGATTGGAACTCACCTCCACTGGGGATTGTGGCCCCTTAGTCTTTCTCTGCAGTGTATTCAAGAGGGGATTGTTTACTTGCTGCCACATATGCCATTGCCACTGTCCTCCATTGTGTGATGAAGCCAGGAACTGAGGCAGTACCAGTGCCACGTCCCTGAATCTCCAAAACTGAGCTCTGTAAGCCCCTCCTTATTCATAAATGGCCTGTGCCAGTAGCTGACCAGTGCACCACCCTAAGCCCTCTTCTGGCTTTTCCCACTTTCCTGGGGTGTCACATACTCCACAGGTCACAGTCTGCTGACCCCAGCTTCCCTCCTGCCCTGGACTTTAGACTTCTAGATGCCTGTAACTAATCAGGAGAGATTTTTCTCTCAATGACTCAGACACTTTGGGCTTTTCATTTTAC
Organism: Dinomys branickii; assembly: GCA_004027595.1. Classification (NCBI taxonomy): domain Eukaryota; kingdom Metazoa; phylum Chordata; class Mammalia; order Rodentia; family Dinomyidae; genus Dinomys; species Dinomys branickii. The sequence goes on along the minus strand of PVLD010003866.1, from coordinate 89,403 downwards.
ATCCTGAGAGTTAACATTACTAAGACTTACCCAGTAAATAAACTATACAAATCTCAGATCACATCTTGCTTTAAAAGCCTTATCAAAGCCAAGCCCATCTCTTCAAAGCAGTTCTGCACTCCAGACCTCTGCATTCACTGGTCTGAGGGTTTGTCTGCCTCCTGGCTCTTGCCTAGCTGAGCTGTCTTTCACACTCTACTAAAGGCTTTTTCCTATAACTCAACCCAGATATGTTCTTCTTAAGGGTAATAACTTAATTACCCCACGAAGGCAGATTGGACTTGATGAGGAGAGGCTAGGGGATCCAGAAGAGAACTTCCTCACACCAGGCCTGGCCCTGAGCTCTGAACTTGTGCTTGCTGAATGGGTGCGTCAGAGGTAGGTGCATGGATGAGTAGGGACTGACCAGTTTTTCCTGGCTCTACTATCCGCTGTGCACCTTCAGGAAAACTCTGAGCCACTCTGAAATCTGAACTCTTACAAAAGGCAGTGCTTAGTACTGCCTGACTTGGTTTACAGGACTGTCCTGAGGACTGAAGAGAGAAAGGCTAGAGAGGAAAACAACATACAAAGGGAAACGTGTTATGTTACAATTTGGGCAACAGCCTGAAGACACTCATTACATGCGGGAGAGTATGGTCCTGGGAGAGTCACTTCACGCTGGATCTGAAACTTCTCTACAGAATGAGTATGGACCAAAATATCTCTAGTTCCTGCCAGTGCTGACTTCCTGGGATTGTATGGTCAGATCCAAGGCTCTGTGTGTTCTCAAGGAGATCTGTGTATTCGTTGTCCTGGTCTGCTGTCCATAGCTTATACACTGATCCCATCTCCGGATGTGGCCCTGCTGTCCTGGCTTCTGCTTTCATCTACTGATAAAATGAATGCTCAGATTTAAATCTGAGCCTTTTCTTCCCCATACCACATATTACACAAGTTTTGATCAACCTACCTAGGTGACTCAAGTTTAAAAACATGTAATTAAGGAGCCAATCAGATCTTATTATAAAGAAAAAGGGCCTTAATTATTCCCAAGGCTGGCTCTGGTCCACACTCATCAAAGGATCCAGCAGCCCAGATCAAAGCCTGGAGCTATGTGCTGTGGCCAGCTCCTCCCTCGTTTGCAAAGCAGTTGTGTGCAGAGGAAGAAAAACTCTGAGGCCATTTCTGGAAAAACTCTGGGAGCTACCAGCCTTTTCCCTAGGGCTCCTCCAGCAACTTTCCAGGGAACAAAAAGTAAACTTCAGCAGGGAAGATCCTCAGGAGAACTGGGTTTTCTCCCTTCCCTGTAAGAGGTTTGAGCCTAGGGGATTTCAGCTGGAGAGGGCGAACATAGGCAGGGGTTGCCTTGGAGATTCTAAACCCCAAGCATTAAGATGAATAAAATGAAGCAAGTGCATAAATGCAAACAATTCACACTGACAAATAGCGCAGCAGCCTACAAGTTATTGCTACTTGTGACCGTTGCATTATACATGATAAGGTAGCAACTTCCTGCTCAGAAATCCTTAATGACTCCTCATTGCTTATAGAAAAGTCCAGACCCTTTATTTTGGCATTGGAAGGTCTCTCACAGTCTGCCTACCATGGATCTTTCCACCCTCATCCCCACAACCCTGTATTCTGGACAATCCACTCTCGTCACTTCCGTTGCTTACATCCATGCTCTCAGAAAACCGTCCACTATTCACAGGTGCTTCTCCTGTGACACTGCTTCTTTCTGTATTACCCTTCCTCCAGTAATCAAAACCTTCCCTCTCCACAGCTCACTCTTCTCGTGCTTCTCTTAGCTTCTTCATTTATTCAGCACCTGGCAGGGTTGAGGGGTGGTGCTTCCCATTGTGGACAAGACCCTGATCAAAGATGTTCTTCACAAAGAAGACGGAGACTGCTCCCTATGGTAGGGCAGATGGCAGACATGGATGTTAACAGGGACATTAAAGTATGAAAAGTCTGGTAGCCAGTGCTATGTTGAAATTTTCTAGCAGCTGTATTTTAAAAAGGCAAAGAGAAACTGGCAAAATTAATTTTAACAATACATTTTATTTAACCTTGTCAGTCCAAAATGTGACAGTTTTGATGTGTGGCACTAGATCCATTTGTTAATTCACCTCTGGTCATTGGAAATACATTGGATGGCACAGAAATGGCACAGGAAGTAATACACCTAACTCTGGTGAAGTGGGAAGGGAAGGCTACAAGGTCTTGAGTGCCAAGAGGGGTTCATCTGGTGGGGAAGGGCAGCACTTCCCAATCAGTGGGAAAGGTCATGGGAAAGTCTGGAGGAAGAAGTAGTATGGAATGCACATAGGTGCACGAGGAGATACAAGGCACAGTGCACAGCGCAGAATGGCCGAAATGAGCTTGGGAAGGAGACCTCATGTACTTCTAAAGGACTTGAATGTTCTTCTCTTGGCATGTAAAGGTGACCTTGGCAACCTGATGGAGAATGGGCTGAAAGTAAGCAGGATTCCAGGAGTGCTAGTTAGTTGGGAGGCTACGACAGGCACCGCTGGGGCTCAGCAGTGTCCACCTGGGCACACTTACTGGCCACATTCCCCAGCCTCTGCACAGTCTGGCCCTTTGGCCAGAAAGCAGAGAAGCAAGGGACCTTGGTGCTGTGGTTTAGATTTGAAACAGCTCCCAACACTCGAATGCTAATGGTGTGGCTGTCAGCTAATGGGCTTTGTGTGAAGCAACTGGATCATGAGTTCAGTAAGTGGATTGATGCTCTGAGGAGATCACAGTCTGATGACGAATTAGGAGGTGATGGAACCAGAAGGTGGGATTTAGTTGAAGGGAATAGATCACAGAGGTGTCAGCTTGCGGAACACACACGGCCCTCAGCCCCTTCCTCTTTGCTCTTTCACATGCTCGCCTATTCAGCTTCCTGGCTACCGTGAGCTGGACAGCTTTCCTTCACCATGGCTTTCCTCATGATGTCTCTGCCTTGGAGCCGACTGACTATGAACTAAAACTTCTGAGACTATAAGCCAAAAGAAACTTTCCTCCTCTCAGTTGTTTTCCTCGGGTATTTGGAACCAACAATGAAAAGCTGACTAATACACCAAGGAAAGATAAGTATTCTTAACACCTTTGGCCCAGGCCAGACACACTCCTGGACACTCATGGTCCATTGGAGTTAGTGAGTACCTTGATAAGTAATGAGTCCATTGGAGACAAGAGAAAACTAATAGAGGATCTTTAAATACTTTTAACTAGGTGATAAAAGAAGAGGACAGAGAAAAGGGTTTCGGATGTTAGAGAACGGTAGCGCCATTAAATGTACAAGAGTGGCTGACAACGCAGGTGGTGATGTCATCCAGCCCACCATCTGCCAACCTGACAGGAATAGGAAGCCTAAGGAATCCCTGAGAGGCGGAAGTTGTTAAAGGAGCTGGCTGAGTCTGACTAATAGGTAAGCTCTTGCTCCAGTCTCACCCCTCTATTTGTTTATGGTTATTTGAGTTATATCTGTATTTGTCCTGTTCTCTCTCACACATGTTGGAATTTTAGAAGACAGGTAAGTTTGGATTGTGTCTAATTTGGCTTTCTATCTCTCTCCTCCAGAGCACAATGTTTTGCTTTGGGGATAATAGATAACTGATTAAATAATCAAGTGATTTATTAAGCCAATACTTCCTTACATGTCTATTTCAGATTATACCCCTTGTATGGCTGTTTTTGGCCACCTCTCCTACAAAACCCAACACAAATCAATGCCATCTCTTGCCAGATTATTACTACAATCTCCTAATTTGTCCCCCTCCCCTTGTCCTTAATTCTCTATATTCTACTTGCACACATTGGTCTGAAAATTCTGGGTAAAAAGTAAATTAGATTCCAATCCTTTGCTTGAACCCTCAGTACTCCTGTATCACTCAGAGTAAAAGCTCTGGTTTTCACAAGGAGAGACAATGGCAGAAAGGAATGGACAATCTGTTCTCCCTCCCATTACCCTTACAACATCATCTTCCGTTTATTCTCCCCCTCTACACTGGTAGTTTGGTATTTTTTCAAACATATTTCTCAGTGCCTTTGCACTTGGTGCTGCCTGTGCCTGAAATGGCCTTTGTCTGGATTACCTGCCTGGCTCACTCCCTTGAGGGGCTCAGATCTTTCTCAAGAGTCATTTACTGCATGAAGTTTTCCCTGACTATCTCATCTAAATTGCAACCCAAGTCACTCCGCTACTTTTCCTCTTTTCTGCTTCGTTTTCTCCTTAGCACTTGCTACTCTCTAACACACTAAACATGTTATTTATTTAGCTTTGTTTCTTTTTTCTCATCCAGTGGAATTAAATATGTAAGAGGCAAGGAAATTTCTTTCATATGTCCCCAGTGCCTTGTCTGGTATACAGTAGGCAACTGGTGTGCCTTGGTGAAATAAATGAGTACTGAATGACTAGAGATAGGCAAGTGTGCAGGATTGTTTGTCTCTGTGTGGTGACGGGGACACAAAGGGATTCACAGCCAAAGAAACACCTGAAACCCAAAGACAAGTCCAAATTAGTGAGACGAGAAAGTGGTAGGCAGGCCATGGCAAGTGAGGAGAGGAGCAAAGCAAAGCCTCAGAGGGGAAGCACCCCAGTGTGTGGAACCACATCTAGCTTGGTTTGCTGGAGTAAAAATCACAAGGTGAGGAGGGGTAGGAGATGAGGCTGGGAGGTAGCCAGAGGCTGGATCACAAAGATTTTTAGCTAGTCAGTCCCCATGATAAGGGACTTCAACAGTGAGTGGTCCCAAGGCACCGCTCACTCTGCTTTTCAAGTAGGTTGCTCTCGTATCTGTGCAAAGAGCACATATGAACAAGATACAGTCAAGGGGGGGAGGGGTGTAAAAAGGAATTAAGGTGAGTTAGGTACATATGCCCCTCCCCACAAAGAATGTAAGCATGTACTACAAAGGTGGACTAATAAGGAGGATGGTGATATAAAAGAAAAAAAACACTGTAGAGAAGGTAGTTGTGGCAAACCAGGGGTGAGACTATGACCATCCATTGCAGGATGTGGGTACTGGAAATGGAGAGGAAGTGAAAGATTGTGGGAAAGGCAAAACCGACAAGATTTGGCAGTTGCCTGGTGTGGGAGATGGTGGTATCTGTAGCTTAGAGACCAGTATGTAGGTGCTGGTCCTACTAAGTGAGCTTACAAACACACACAGGGATGGGTTTGAGAAGCAAGGATACAGTATGGACCATTCCTGTGGAGATATCCAGGGTGTATTTGAATACAGTCTGAACCCTCAGTCAATGAACTTTGCGGAGAAATAGATGCAGGGTTCAGCAGCGAATAGATTATAGAGGAGTTCATGTGAGTCCCACGCAAGGCACAGTTACCCAGATCAGCTTGTGAGGGCTTAAAGTGCAAGTGGGGAAAAGCACTGGATAAAAAAAAGGAAGTGGATAATAGGTTAGTGGGACTTATGTCACTATTAGGGACACAGTATTTGCTGAATGTTACATCCAAAGCGTCAAGATGAAATAGAGGATTAAAACAGGAAAAGAAGACATAGCAGAAAGTTTTTTTTAATTGGATAAATTATCAATCTGGTGAAAAAGTAAGTCAAGGAAAGTTGTTCCAGTTGGGGATCATGAGTGGCGAATAGAGTGAAGTTTAGGGAAGGATACTGGATCCTGAAAAATACGCCCAGAATAACCCTTAGTGCTGATGCTCTTTTTAGCCACAGAACCGCTTTTTACTGTGGCATCCTGTAGAAGACTAAGAGTTGAAACTAATACAAGAACAGCTGCTCTGATTGAAGCTGGTTTGAACCCCAAACCTAGCAGCTGGCTCCGAGCTCTCCTTTCCTCTGAAAGTTCCTGGAACAGAAGACTGAGAAGTACTCTGATAGTGTAAAGGACACTGGGCTTCACATAGTGAGCAGAGCACCAACCACCTGCAGATGGAAGTCAGGATTTCCAGCCCAGTTCGACCTCTTACTACTCTGTCTACTTTGGGACGTGAGCGGGTTGGCTCCTCTCTCTCTCTCTGGTAGAAGGGATGAGAGGGTGAGACAAGATGGTTTTTCTGGCCTCTTTCTGTGCTGACATTCTCCAGGAGTGCAAAGGGCATACCAACTGCTAAAGATAGGGCAGCCAGTCCTGTGGAGCCCCCCTCTCCCCCAATGCCATTTATCCTCCTGCACACCCCACTCTCAAAGCTGTAGGAAAATCTCTCCACTTTTAAAGCCTTACCTTTACCACCTTATTACCTCTAACAATAGCATTTTTACCAGCCTGGCCATATTTTTGTCTTCGTTGTCCAATGACTATATTTTCCAAGAAAACAAGCTCCTTCAAAATACACTGCCCTCTGCCAAGCAGGGGAGTGCCACACCATCTGAGGTGGATGCTGGCATTTAGGAGGAAATAATTTTCTTTCATCTGTCCAAGTAAATCTTTCCCCAACACTTGTAAAGCTGATTGCTGCCAATTTCCAGCTGGAGAAACACAGCCATTTAACAGGAGAAACATTAGTAACTAGAAGATGCTTAGACCATTTAAAATGGGGGCTTTTCTTTCCTTTTGTTGCGGGTTGCGTATTCTTGTTTCTTCAGTGTTATTAGCACTTCTGTCTCTGAGGAGGGAAGTGGAATATGTGTGTGTGTGTGTGTGTGTGTGTGTGTGTGTGTGCACGCGAGTATGTGTTTAATACACACAAACAGTATAATGAAAATATGTTTATATCATATATATGTAACCTATGCACATATGTATATAGCAATGTGTATATGTTTATGTGCTTTTGGATGGATGCAAGTATAGTACGAGTGTAATTGTATATGCAGCCTTTGTGCATGGGGAAAAGAAGGAGGGAAGACAGAGAGCAGCTCTCTCTTTGAGCTCATTTCCCTTCATCGCTGTCCAGACATGAAAGGAAAGAGACCAGGCATTCGCCGAGCTCCCATCCTGGCCTCTGCGCTGAGTCTCCGTATCGTATGCGCCAGACACTGCCACTTTTACCTCTTGCAACTCAAGCATGAGAAAAGGGGAAAAGAGAAATAAAATAAAACACTTTCTCCAAAGAGCATAGCCACGGGAATCACAGGACTAAGAGCAAATAATGATTTCCTCTTCTGCTTTTTAAGTAAATACTGCCGCACAATGAGCCATTGGGCAGGACAGGTGCAAAATAATGGACTTTTTCTGGTTTCCCTCGCCCCCACGGGGCCACTGCTAACTACATCAGGTACTCAATTTTCCTTTATTATTTAAAAATGTGTTTGTGATTTCTGGGGCCTGGGGAAGGAAGGGGTGAGCCCTGTTCTTGAATCATCAAGAGGACAGTTTAATTTATATTTTTGCTTTATTAATGGAAAGCTACCTGTCGGTCCCAAGATTTGTCTTCCAGGAAAGGCTTTTAATGCGTCTGTCCAATGCAATGGGATTTGGGGGAAAAAAAAAACAACTCACTTTAATCAGCTGTGTAAGTCTTACGGGCAGAGGCAGCACATCAAGAGGAAACAGCTCAGGCTGGCAAAGAGAGAACTGAACTCCGACTGGGATTCAGGGCAAGGTCAGCCCCCAAACCTCAGGCCTCAGTTTCTTCTTCCATGAGAAAGGAGGAATAATGCCCTTCTTATCTATTTCAAAGTGCTAGTGGTGAAATTATTTTAACCTCATGATAGCCTTGAAATATCATATGGTCTCAAGAGAGTAAAAAGGCACAGGAATAAGAAAAATGTAAGAGGTTACGCTTAATAATGTTTTTATTCAATTGGGCATAATTAATCCTTCCTCATTCTCTATTCTGAAAGCAGTTCATCACTTCAGGTAAAGTCAGACACAATCACAGAAGCGTCTGGCTGGAGAGGACCTGAGAGCTCGTCTCATTTAGACTTCCCTTCCAGACTGGGTGTTGCTGTGATGGATTCAGGTTTCTGCATCCTGTATTCTGCACAAGCTGCTCTCATTATCCAAGGAAACAAGTCTAGAGAGTGAACCTGGAGCCTCAAGCAAACATTTCTGAAAATATTGCATTTGACTTGTTAATTGCAAACTATATAGATCACCTCCATTTGCCCGCTCACCCCCCTGCCCTCCTAAGAGTTATTTATATAATCTGAGGTGGGGCACCCACAGGTACCCCCTGTCCTTGTGTATCATCCTCTGCTTGGTCTTTCTTGGCAGAGCGGCAGGAGAAACCCAGGTCTGCCACCGATGGGAACTGCCTTGAAGTTTGAAAGCCTCTGAGATTTGGGCGTGAATGCAGGGTTACAAAAGTCCTTTCTCCTTTCCTACCCCTTTTATCACTCTGGATTAGTAGATGGAAAGTTTTAAGGGCTAGAAAGGTCTCTGTAGGTCTGAGCCAATGCTTTCTGCTTTGCCTCTTGGAGTATTGTCTTCTGGAAAGCCTGGCCTTCCGGAGACAGACCCCTCATCACTGGCCGGGCAGGGATCTTAGTGTACCCAACACCTGAGGCCTCCCTGTTCCCTCAGATGGTTGGTTTTTGCCTCCATGTCAGCCATGGGCCAAAGTTTGCTAAAATTTCTCTTCACCAAGGTTCCTAGGAAGAAAGACCCTACACTACCTACAAATCCAAATTTATATTTATCATTAGGTTGATAAACTCTGCTCTGTTTTATCACCTTTCTCCTTCCTGACTTCTGTGGGGTTAGTATATTAATTCATTTGCATTCATGAAAAACTCTGTCCAGTTTGGTTGAGTAAATTAGCAGAAACTATGCCTTTTAATCTGAAGGCCAGGGACATTTTGAGCAAGAAAAAAGAGAAAGATTCTAGGCTATATCCACAGCAGAGGGCGTTACCAGTAGCGGGCAGGCCCAGCAGGCACTGTTGTCAAGGTCTTTGGTCACCTGGGGGCAGCACTCAGACACTGGCACTGATGGGGATGGGGTAGCACAGCCCACAGACACCTGTCCATCTGCTTGATAGACACAGAGCACAGTCAACTGAAGACAAGCTGTCAGCCTTGCTACTCTGTACATGAATAGATCTGACTTTTCCACTAGTTAGAGTGGAGGACAGGATTTCAGCATATATAGACATTAAGAGCACCAACATGTCAGTGTCAGTGGATTTCAGCTATGACTCTGCAAGGTCCTATCTATGCGACTTTGAGTTTGTTATGTAACCATCAAGCCATACTTCGCTTATCTCAGGAATTGTGATAATGGCAGTACTTAACTCATGAGGTTATTCTGATGATACAATGGAAACTTGAAAATTACTTGCATATAAGGGGTTAGTTAATGTTAGATATTGTCTTAGTCATAGCAGGCTGTTGCAACTGAATACACAATAGGTTCAATGCTTAAAACATTTCACAGTTCTGGAGACTAGGAAGTCCAAAATCAGGGTGCCAGCATGGTCAAGGTTTTGGTGGGAGCCTTCTTCCTGGTTTTTATTTGGCTTTCTTTTCTGCTGTGTCTCCTTTGGGAGAGATCAGAGCGAGAAAGTAAGCGGTCCCTCAGAGTCTCTTTTTTAAAGGGCACTAATCCCATTCAGAGCTTCATCCTTTTGACCAAAAATTGCCTCTGAAAAGCCCCCCTTCAAATACCAACACACTAGGGATTCGACTTCAAAGTATGAATTTTGAAGGACACAAACATTAAGACCAAGGCAGATATTGTAATTATCTATCTCCTGCCCCATTCTCATCTGAAAGACTCTTTACCTATAGATATGCTATTGCATGGTCTCTTGGCCCCTTATGCTCTTTGAATGTCAGTTCTTTACATCAACTTCACCTCAAGGAAAGATTTTAAAGGATGCCCTTAGAATCAGGAGAAAGCTAAATGTTCCCTTAGACATATGGGAAAAATACATAAATATCTACAGATACTCATATGTGGTTCATGAATGTATAAACTGGTAGAACATTTTCAGAGAGCAAGATGACAATATGAATCAGTAGTTCAGCACTTTTACTAAATAAACCTATTAATGGGACAGATGAGAAAGCCCAGAAATAGACTCACATGCACATAGAATTTGGTGTATGATGAAGATGACATTTCAAGTTAATGGAGTACAGATGAATTATCAATGAATTTAATTGGGACAACCGGGTAGCCATCTGAGAAAATATTAAGTTGGATCCTTATGCCACTGCTTATGCCAAAATAAATTTCAGGAGGATAAAATATACAACTGTGAAAAAGGAATCTCTAAAAGAGTGATGAGAAAGCTTTGGAACAATAATTTATAACATCAGGGTGAGTAAGAACTTTCTACTAAGATGTCTTAAAATTTGTTTCCATAAATATATGATTTGTTAAGTGGTAAAAGGCATGAAAAATATTGCTCTGTGAAATACAGCCCACACTTGTGATAACTGTGACTAATATTTCTGCAAGCAGATTCCTCTGCCAACTTCAGATTCGTAAGTAAAAAAGTTTCAATGGACTGTTTCAGTTCCACAGAGAAAAATGTCCATAATATAGGGGAAGAGCCTGACCCTGTGGTGCATAGTGGATTAGATCCTGGATGCAAAGGAACTTTCACTTTGCCCTTTCCTGGATTTTCTGTCTTGGAATGTGGGGAAGGTGGCACAGAGAAGCAGTCAGATGGAAAAACAAAGCAACATAAAGCAAGTGTTTTTCAATATTTACCTGAATTTCCTATTGAAAACCATTGAGTTTTTAATTTTTTGGGACGATAATACTGGGGATATATTGTATGTTTTGAAACACCCCTATAGTGTATGGGGCCACACCCTACAGTCAGATATGTTTTTATTTGTGGAGCAAATGAGTGAGTACTCACACCACATGAGATGAATGCAGTCTCACAGGAGTCCAGGTCAAGTTTTTGGTACTGAATTTTTGTAAACTTTTACTTTTGGAGTGCTAGGGATAAGAGAATGGGTGCTTATATTCAAAGAGTGGCTACAAATCAACAGAGAAGCAACAGCCCATTAGAAACTGGGAAGGTACATAAACTGCTCACAGAGAAGGAAACACAAATGGTTTGAGATCAACAGAAGGGCTATCAACCCCTTTACTAATAAAAAAAATGGAAGATAAAGGTACCAGGAACCATCTTCATACATTGGGTGACCAAACATCTGAAAGTCTGATAGGTAATTAGTGTTGGAAGTGCGAAGAAACACACTATACTGTAGGACACATACTATAGAACTATAGACACATACTATAGAACAGTTTCTAAAGAGACCCTTTTGCCAAGATCAATAAAAGATAGATAGGTCCTTCTACATCTAAGAGCTTATTGTAGGTGTATCTAATGATAGGGCACCAAGTAAAACATTATAAAAACATTATAAATACAATGCAGTACAATTTCATGTAATATCTAAGAAGAATGGCACTAGCTTTTATATATTGAAGTAAAATAGTACTCAAGGTAAATACTAAAAAAAAAAAAAACCCAAAAAACAAGCAAACAATAAAAGCAATGTGTGTAAATTAGGTTTTTTAAGGTATAGTCTGTGGGAAGGAAAAGTTTGATGAAATTGCCATTTTTTACAAGTCAAGATTTTAATGCATATCAAATGAGGTAACAGTTATTGTCCCCGAGTAGGGAAGCTAAGTGGCTTGGATATAGAAATATGATATTATTCAACACATGTGTTTTAACTCAGGTACTATTGATAAGGAAATAAGAAAAATGATTTATTCACATTATGTTACAGAAACCATCTAAAGGTCCAAGAATATTGGTTTGGCTAAATAAATTATGATATCTCCATAATGGGCTATTAGGCAGTTTCAGCAATCAAGACATAGAATAACTTTTATATATATACAGGAAATAGTTTATGTCATATTCATAAATCTAAAATATGGGCTAGAACAATGGATTGTTGCTATATTTATAAAAATAAAAAGTAAAATGACATGTAACCATACAAATAAATGTTCCTAGGAAAAGACAAGAAGTATACACACCAAATTTTTTTCACAAATATTTAGTGAGTTCTTATTGCATGTGAGAAATTCTTCAGAATGCTAGGCCTAGAACAGTAGACAAAACAGTTGTGCTGTTATGGAGCATAGTCTGGTGAAAGGTAGGCAAAATAAAGAAAGAAAAAAGAAAATAAGAGTTATTCTAGAAAGAGAACAACAAAATAAGAGTTACTCTACCCTGGATGGTCAAAGATGATTTTGTTGAAGAGTTGGCATTTCACCTAAGACTATATTTTCATTTCTTGATCTGTGCTGCTTTCAGGTAATGTCTGTTTGAGTTATCTTCTTGTTTGCCAGTTCTTTTCTTTTACTAGCATGACAGCTGTTAAACCCATTAATTGTGTTTCTCCTACTGCATTTTTCATTTCTAGAAATCCTATTTGTTTATATTTCACTTCTTTATAATGTTCCATGAAGATATTCTAAGTTTATCTTTTTCTTCTAAATAAGCATGTATGTTATAAAATACAACTGTTAATACTATATAAAATGTTTGTGGGTCTGTTTTTGCTATCTGTTATTTATGCTGACTTTCCCTTGTAATGCTTTTTCCTTTATATCTTGGTATTTTCTACTATGTTTTATTCATTGCTCTAGGAAAACAGTTTCTGAGATTTCTTTGAAGCCTGGAACTTCTTGCTACAAAGACAATTTGCGTTTATTTTGTTTTACTGTTGCCTGTGTATACTTTCAGAGTTTGGCCACAGCCAACCAAATTCACAGCTTTTTATGTGCCTTTCAGTTAATAAGAATTTAGTTCACAGATTTACTAGAAGACAATGCGATACTTAAAACTTCTAAGGAACAGTTTTCTCTTCCTGATCTGCTAAGAGCTAAGGAAATCTTTTAACTCCATGAGGTGGAGTTAATAAAAGCTTTTGTTTGATGCCCCAGCCTTATCCACCTAGATACCATACACATGCCGTAATTTAGGGACATTGACATTGGATTTTTGTCTCCATTGCTCCGTGAAGCTGTGATCAGTTTCTCTAGTTCAGCAAATGCCATAGGAGCAAAAACTCAATCTTTGATGTTCTCAATTCTTAATTTCCCATAGATTTGACATAGTCATTCTTTATCATAGGATCAGCATTTTGCTGCTTTTAAAAATTATTCATCGTTTGTACCTGTTTTTAACATAAGATTGTCCAAGTAACTAAGCCTGCTTTATTCTCAGAGACAGAAGTCTATTCTAAAAGCAGTTGGAAACCAGTGAATCCATTAGGCAGAAGAATGACTTAATCCAATTAAGGTTTGCTTTAAAAAATCACCATGCAATGTGGAATATAGTGGAGGAGGCAAGAGTAAAGTCAGAGGCTTGATGAAAGCCTACTGAGTCATCTCAGTGAGAAGGTGGTTTGAGTTAGAGTGTGACACTGAAGAAGCAGAGACGGATTAAGCTCTGTTGCCTAGGTTAGAATAGAAACGGCTTGGAGATAATTGTATATTAGAGGAAGAGATGGATCATCTAGGATGACCCCTAGTTTCCATTTTAGACATTTATGTGAATTATGGCACCATTGAGGGGGTGCCAAGATATGAGAACAGAGCAGATGGTGCCAGTTTGTTTGAGCATTGTGTGTGTGTGTGTGTGTGTGTGTGTGTGTAGAATTAAGAGTTCAGATGTAAGATTGCGATGCTTGAGATTTATAGGAGATACCCAGATATTACCATTAATAATGATTGTTTCTGGGTAGTGAGTAAGATTCAGAAAAATTTTCTTTTACCCCCCACATCTTTCTTCCTAAATATGTATTACATTTTTAAGGAAAAATATTGTTTTAAAATAAATGCAGCCCCTATACACCATAAAAATTATTCTTGTTGAGGTCTTGAAACTGGTTAACCCTACTAACATTTCCCTTCTGTTTTTTTCCTTTGTGTACTGTGTGTGTGGGGGGTACGCATGTATCTACTATACTGTAAATTATTCTGGTGTCAGAGGATGTGTCTGATTTGTTTTTTAGCACTTCTCCCAAGTATCTGTTCCATTGTTCTAGACATAGTAAGTGCTTAATAAATACAAAGTATCTGAAAGCCTTTACACATGAAGACACTCAATAAGCATTTCCCCTTTGGGTTCTACTTTAGACTTCCCATAAAGGTGTGACAGTTACAAACCAACCCACGCTACCAGACAGAGCTTACTTTTCATGTTCAACCCAGTGTGTTAGGCAGCTGTCTGTGCCTGACTTGGGCTACTTATGAAGTGGACAGGTTCACAGCTTTGGAGGTTCACAGCAGAGGGTGAAACTTTATGATGAGAGCATGTGAAGGAGCAAAAGTTCACATCCTCAACCAGAGCAGAGAGGAGAAAGAGTGGGCAGGGCCAGGTTTATTCCATTTATAACAATCCTTTCACCAGAACTCAAGCAGTCATCTAAGAACTACCTCACACCCCAGTGACCTAAGAAATTCCCACAAGGCCCCCACATCGGAAGTTCTATCACTTCCCAACGGTTGCCCAATGACCGATCTTTTACATGTAGGCCTTTAGGGGGCACTCAAGATCCAAAGCATGGCACTCCAAGAAGTCAAAGAGGAGGCTGGACTTCGGAGACTCACTTCTCCTTCCCCTTGAGCCCTGGATAGGCTCCATTTTAGCAGCAGCAGCAGCAGCAGCAGCAAGCTGAGCACAGTGGGAGCACCTAACGACCCAAGCAGGCTCGAGTGGCACCAACCTTAATGCATTTGTTTGCCTACAGGCTTTATGACAGCACAGATGGTATGAGAAGCCACCCACTGTTAAGGACCCCCAGCCATACCATGGGCCTGCCTTCCCCCATAATGAGCTTCCTCTCACCCCCACAGGAGCAGACTATAATGATGATGTTTTACTCAGCAAACTCTGGGAAAGAATAGAGGTTTACTCTTGTTTTATTGTCCTAATCACTGCATAAGTCTAAACCCTCTTAGAAATCCTCAGAGTGTGAAGCCTGAGACAGAGCAATTTCTCTGGAGCCAGGAGGCTCCTCACTCATTAATTATGTACATGCTGGTGTCATTCTCAGGGCCAGATGACGAAAAGGCCATATACCATAGATAGGTATTTAAAAGTCAAATTCTCCCAGACTCTCAATGGGGTAGTAAGCAAGATGTACAACACCGACCAGAAAATGACAAAGATGCCCTGGTTTCCATAATTCTCTCCACCTCTTCTCCCACTGCTGGGGTTTTCCTTTTACAGGTCTCACCTCACCCATGTGAAGACTGGGAAGTTTTTCATTGTTCTGGCAGAGAAATGCCTGGTACCCATCCTGCTCCAATACTGTTGCTTTGACAGCTTCCCAGCGGGCTTGGGCCAAGGCCTCAGGCTATCAGGGGAAAACACTCAGCTGGTCACCCCTGAGAACACCACCGTAGAGACAGAGCCAGGCCCAGCTAGGCAAGAGCAGCTGCTGCAATGGTACTTTGGGGAGTGGCTTGTCTTGTGCTTGGTATCAGCGAGGCACTGAACAGCATCTGCAAGGCACAGAAAACCAATGCATAATGCAGAACTGCGCACTTCTACCTTCTCAGTCCCTCTTCATCATTCTACTAGGATTTGTAAAATAGATAGCTCATCCATGGCTTCTGCCTATGGTCATGTCCTCCAATGCTATTTTCCCATACCTAGGCAACTTTAGAGAGTCAAAGTGATGTCTGCTAGAATGGATCTTGAGTGTGGCAGCAGGAAAAAGTGTGTTTGGTTTTCAGGTCATTGGTTGTTAGGTCAAATGTCCTACACTCTGAGCTCTCCAAACCAAAGGTGCTGGAGTTTAGGGAAGCTGAGAAGCATAGGAGGCTGTGGTGCTGCTGGATTCTCTTGACCTAGGAACCAGGCACCAAAACCCCAGCCCCCATCCATTTGCTGCTCTCCCAGGAGCTTCTACCAAAGCTCCCACAGCTCAACTGAAAGCAGCAGGCAAAAAGTCAAATACTTCATTAAAAGCAGCAAGAGACTCCATTGTAAACTTACAGCTCTTGCCCATCAAAGATCAGACACTGGGTTCCAAATCAGTTCTGGTTTCAATCAGAGATCAGATACTTGAGAGGTAGCTTGTGGTGTGTATCTTTTCAATGTGCAGTAGAAAGCCCCTCAGTTTCATCTGTTTTTACCTTATTTTTATACCCTATAGAGCCCCTCAAGAACTGCAGCTCATAATACACACACACACACACACACACACACACACACACACACACGGCCTCATTATGCTGAGACAGGGAGAAACAGAGAAGCACTTCAAAAGGTAAGCACAGGCTTGAGTTTCAGGTTTATTGAATTCCTGGAAATGCTGTCTCTCCTCCAGAGAAAGGCTAGTGTTTGGAAACAACTTTAATCTGGCCAAGAAAAGAGAAAGTGCGAGGAAAAGACACAGGGAGAGGGGAGCATTGGTTGAGAGAAAAGATGAAGAGAAAGAGAGAGGGAATTGTTAATTTCAATTGATTTTCTGATAAGGTTTCATATCCCGAAGTGTGCTTCAAATCTGAGAAGTGACATCTGCTGAGATCGCCCGTCAGTGTCTGAATTCTCCTGAATGTAATTAGATCTGAGACAAGATAGAAGACTCAGTACGGTGGCCCTTAGGGAGGAAATGGTCTTTGAAAAGAATTATGTTAATCAGACTAGCCTTCTTCTTGCATCTGTTCTGCTGTTATTCTGGGTAAAATTAATAGGTCTAAGGAAGGATCTGATCATAATGACAATCTGGTCTTCACAGCAGGAGGCTTTATAAAGGAGTTGAACTGTGCCTTGTTGAGAACACTTAAAGTAATTAGTTACAGGGCTACTCACTTTCTTTCCTTTTTAATAATAATAATGGTTATTAATGTTTACAAATTAAAGAGTCTTACTCCAGATGAAAGGAAAGCTGAAATGGAGGCTGGGGAGCAGGCGGCCTGCACCTTTCTGTCTCCTGCTGAGGGTGAGCACCCTGCAACCATCTCTTTCCCCTACTGTGTTGTCCTCTCTCACCCCGACCCTGTCTCCTCCCTTCTTGCCCCCCGGGGCTCCTAGGGATGCCAGAGGGGGAGAAGCAGAACTCTTGACAAAGGCCAGGATTCCTGACCTCCATGTTTCAATGCCTGGCAAAAAGTAGATCCTCAGTAAATATTTGCTGGTAGAATAGAAGAAAAACTAGAAGTAAAATAGAAAAGAAAGAA
The DNA here is from genome assembly GCA_004027595.1 of Dinomys branickii. Taxonomy (NCBI): domain Eukaryota; kingdom Metazoa; phylum Chordata; class Mammalia; order Rodentia; family Dinomyidae; genus Dinomys; species Dinomys branickii. The sequence continues at coordinate 72,366 of PVLD010003866.1, read as the reverse complement.
AAAAGAGACATAAAAGGGAAGAAATGGACAAAAGGAGGAAGGGAAAATGACTAGGAATAACAAAGGAAAGAAAGAATAAGTACTAAAGAAAATGAAGAGAGAAAGAGAAGAGAAAGGAAAAGCATTCTCACCATTTTACTATAAGATATAACTTCAAAGCTGAGGTGGGGGTTGATGTTATAAATTGTGTCCCAGGCTTTATCAGTGCAGAATCTAAGGTGGACAAACTACAGGCAATGGGCTAAATCCTGTCCACTTTCTGCTTTCATAAATAGGGTATTTGGGACCGGGCATATAGCTCAGTGGCATAAGTGCCTGTCTGGCAAACACAAGGTCCTGAGTTCAACTCCTGGTACCAAAAGAAAAAATATAAATAAGGTACTGTTGCCCCATGCACTTATGTTTGTCCATAGTTGCTTTCACACAGTACCCACATATCTGAGTAGCCATGATGGAGCCTGGTCCTCCATGCCTACAAGTGTACTTATGTGGCCCTTTAGAGAGAAAGTTCATTGGCTTCTGGTATTATCTCTTAAAAATCATTGGATGTTAAAGACATCCTGAGTGGGACTGACTTTCCAGAGTAGAAACCAAGACCTCTTAGCCAGCAGGGCAGGGGAAAGAACGCAAGATGGACAATGCCTGTCATACATCTGTCTTCTCAGTCTGAGAGCAAGTCTAGTGAGAACCAGAGGTAGCATGTCCACCCCGTGTTCTCAGGGATGAAGGGGGCTGGAGCACGCAGGGTTGAAAATCACTTTGCCTCCTAATAATACAGTGTGATAAAACAGTGAAGCCCAAAGGGAGAAGACTTAGATCCAGGATCTTCCCTACACAGACTTAGTCATCTTCGTCAAATCATTTAACTCAGACCCAGTCTTCTGAATGTCAGTTTTCTCACTCATATAATGAGGATGAAAATCATATAAGCTAATAGCTTTGACACACTGGATGATAGCAAATGTTGTCAATATATTTTGCAAGCCACATAGTTTTAGGCAAACAATAGCTATTTGGAAAAATACTACACAATATTTTGATATACCTTAATAAGCCAGTGGGGGTGGGACTGTGTAGTATGAGCTTTGATCTCCCAAAATCTGCCTCTAACAGACAATCACACATCTTAAAGGCATTTTTCGTAAAGCTGAGTATGTAGAGCCCATCAAGCTTTGAATGTACATGTCATATTCAGTGGCATAAAACTACAAGCATTAGTTTTTTACTTACAGATGATCTAGAACATGTTCAGGCAGACTCAGCTACAGCCTGTGGGTCTGGTCCATAGAGCTTGTACCAAGAGCCTCCCACAGCATACTTTTTCACAGTGCTAACCAGGAGCATATGGACCAAGCCTCTGTGTCCGTCCTCCCTGTTGACATCGTGTCAGCCATAGCACGAGATAAGAAAGCATCTCCTCTCACCCTAAGGCCAAGTCCAATTATCAAGCCCAACATCAACAGGTCAGGGAAGTATATTACTAAATAGAAGTAAATATTTGTTGAAAAATAATCAACTGCTGAAGTTAAAGCATTAGCTAAGTAGTGTCTAAAACCATCCCAAGCTACTGGATCCAGATGTGTAAATATGCTATCATTTTCATGTAGGTGAGTGGAGACGGGGCAGTAGATCCTGTTGCCAATTGGGTGAGCACTTTACTCCTGACCTCACATTTGCCTCTCTTTGCATCTGTGAACTGTAGTCTGTTACTCAAGGAAAGCCACACACTTTCTCAAAATTCACTGATCAAATTTGATATAAAAATCTGTACTAATTGAGAAGAAATTTGGCTCTTTTGGCAAATACAGGTACAGTGAAGATGTGGAAGGCTGAGGATAATGGGATCAGAGGCAAAAGGAACTAGGACCCAAATCAGATTTCAGCAAGAGCTGAGGTCACCTTAAGTAAGAATGACAGGCACAAGCAGGGGGGTTCCCAATTAATTCATTACACCTTAATTAGAAAGACTGTCTCTGTTCTCGTACTGTCCTCACTGCCCTCTAGAGCTGTAGGGAGTACTGTGGCGTCTAGGAAAGGGAAGGGAAGAGGCAAAGCCAGTTTCTCCATTTCTCTGGTTTTCTCCCACTGTCTTTTTTTCTGCTTCTCAAGAGGTAAGGGTAAGGTTACCCTAGGATCAACAGCTTCATAAATATGCAGAAGAAAGACAAATCAACCTGAAATCAAAAAAAAAAAAATTAAAATATAAATAGACTTGTTTGTTTCAAGGATTTGCAATGAATGCTTGACTCAGTCTGAAGATTAATCAGTGATGGGTAATTATACTTTCATACATACACACACACATCCATGTACACACAAAAGTAACCCTGGGCCCCTCTAAACAGCATGAATTCAAGAAACTGTGTGAATTTTCTGGTTCAAACAGAGGTGAAGTCACCTGCAGCCCCTTGCAGCATTTAAGAGTTCTCTTCATACTGCTGCTGAGCACCAGCAGAGGAAAGGCTACCGGTGGGTGTTGCTGGAATCTGCCAGCAAGCGCCCTGCCTCCCTCCACCTCCTTTTCCCTTCCCTTCTCTCCTCCCTCCTTTATTATTACTGCATTTCTGCCCTGAAATCTTTTCTGTCCAAAGAGAAGAGCAACCCAGCAGTCCACAAACATTTATGAAATTTTCACTTTGTGCAAATTTGGTAAAATAGACAAGGAGATGAAGAAACGCGAGCCGTGGCCTAAAGGAACTCATGCCTAGAGCAACTTTTTCTCAACTGGAGGGTAATTTTGCCTGTCCAAGAGACAGCTAGAAATGGCTGAAGACCCTTTTGATTGTCATGGCTTGAGATGGGTACTATCAGGATTTGCTGAGTAGAGTACAGGGAGACTGCTGAACGTTCTACAGTACATGGAAAAACTCTCAGGCAGAATTATTGGATCCAATAGTGCTGAGGTTAAGAAACCCTGAGAAACATTGGTTTGGGAGAAGTAAGACACAAGCACATTAAAAGGTGACTCCCCAAACTGTGCAGAACAAAGGCCTTATATGTATCAGTAACACTGAAGGTCTTAGTTCTCTCTGATTTCTGATCCTTCCAACTCTGCTGACTTCCTGATTTGTTGCCACCTTTGAGAACCTGGGATCATTGATCAGAGTTGCCATCTCAGGAATGGACACTTTGTCCCTTAATGTTCAATTCCTGAAGTCTTCCTAACATTTATCCATCCATCCATCCATCCATCCATCCATCCATACACCCATCCCATCCATCCATCCATCCATACACCCATCCCATCCATCCATCCATCCATCCATCCATCCATCCACCCATCCCATCCATCCATCTATCTATCTATCCTACCAGCAATCTAATATTTGACAATATTAGAATTATTCAAATTTCCCTGGGCACATCTCACTCACATGAGACTTCTTGGGAAGGGAACAAATCCATCTACAGCACTGTAAATCAGAATAGACTATGAGCTGAGCATTCTGTGAGAGGGATTTTGCTTAATGTAGCACTCCAGTTTTCTGCTATTACTAATGCACATAAATTCCCCATCTGTTAAATGGGTGTCACTCTCCAAACCAGGGTATTAGTCCTCAAATTTAGGTCTAGGCACTTGGCCTGCTTTATTGCTAGTGGAAGGAGATGGAAATAGAGATTAGGGTGGGAGCACCCTGACCATGCGCCACACTGGTTTTGTAGCAATGGGCAAGTTTTCTAAAGCCTTCTGTGCCTTAGTTTCTTTGTTGTACAATGACAATGATAATGGAACTCTGTTAAAAGAGTCAGCATGAAAATAAATGGAGTCAGTGCATGAAAAGCACTTAAAACAGTGCCTAGCACAGATTAAGAGTTGAAAAAATACTGACCATCACTATCAATTATCATCACCATTGACAGAGTAGTCACTAGTTTGGCGATCATAAAAATTCCTACTAAGTGCCAGAGATAGAGAATCAGCAAAGTTTTGTGTTCAGCAGTAAAACCCTTAGGAGCACCTCCTTTCACCACCAACTGTTAAACAAGGGCTTCTCATCCTCGGCGTTGTTGACATGCAGGGCCAGATAATCCTCTGTTGCAGAGAACTGTCTATGCCTTGTTTGGCTAAGATGTTTAGCAGTATCCTTGACCCCTTCCACTAGATACAACAGCACCCTTCCCCATAACTGTGACAACAAATATCTGCTGAGATTGCCAAATTCCCCGAAGGGCTAAAAATCCCCCTGCTTGGGAATGAATATCTTAAACAATAATGATACAATTTAGTAATAGTAATGATAGTCATGTGTAAGGAATTGCCTCCCGGCCAATTACAATTTCCTTTTTAATTGAGTACAAGGGTAAATTTCAGATGCTGAATAGAAATGCAGATGCTATGAAAACAGTGTCATTCTGCACAAACAGGCTTTTTCCCACAGTCTGGTCAGTCCCTTCAAGGCAATGATCTTCCAGTTTAGCATAGTAACTAGGAGGTAGCTGGGTTGTAACATTTAAATGAGCAAGTCCCTTCCTGAGCAGAGATACCTGCGGATCTTGTTAGTAATGTATAAACGCCACACAATTAGGATGTGAATATAAACATGACTTTAGGAAGATAACAATATAAATATGTATTAATCAGTAATCACATACATGTTCCTATCAAACTTTCAGTCAGGCAGATCTTGTCTTGAGACCTTACGGCAGTGGCTACTGAAGGGACAGAGTAGGTTTTTTATCTTTTCAGTCTGCTACTTCTATAAAATGTGGGTAATAGTTGCGCCAACTTTATAAAGAGAATTCATTAATAAGAATTTAGTACAATGAGGTACAAAGAAAGTATTCAATAAATACTAGCAGTGGTTGATGAAAAGAGGAAAATGACAACAAAAATATTTTTAAAAGAATAACACATAGGCACAGTCTGACGCCCCTGTGTCCCTGTTACTCTCAGCTGATTTTGGGTGCTGAAAATTTTCACAAAACACTGGATAGCCCAACTATCCTGGGCTGAATAATGTCTCCCCCAAAGTCACACCCACCCAGAAACTCAGAATGGAACCTTCTTTGGAAGTAGGGTTGTTACAGATGTCATTGTTATGACAAGGTCCTCCTGGATTCAGGTGTGCCCACTGCAATGACTGGTCCCTTACAAACAGGCCATGCATGGAGAAGACACATGGGAAAGAAAGGCAGGTGAAGTTGGAGGCAAAAGTGGAATGAAGCAGCTACAAGTTAAAGGACAGAAAGGATTGCTGGCAACCATCAAAAACCAGTAGAGGGAAAGGAGGAATTTTTCTTGAAGCCTTTGGAGGGAGTATAGCCCTACCCAGACCTGGATTTCTGACTCTGGCCTACAGAACTTGACATAGTAAATTCTTGGTGTTTTAGGCTATCCAGTTGGTTGGAATCTTGCTGCAACAATTCTGGGATCCTAACACTCAGACTTCCTCTGTCTTGCAGGCTCTGTTTGGATGAGTACTGCTGCCTTTTGACGTGTGCGACAATAGATTCCACTATAGGTATTTTAACCATCTGTTTATTTACATCAAAGCCAGAATTACTTTTTCAAAGGTTTTTTGAGACAGCGCCTTGCTCTAATTTGGGCTGTCTTGAATTCTGTAACTCAGGCTGGCTTGAACTCATGGTGATCCTCCTGCCTCAGCCTCCCAAGTGCTGGGATCACAGGCATGCACCACCATGCTTGGTCAGAATCACTTTTAACTATTTCATTCTACTATTGAGCTCAAGTCTACAGTCACTTCAAGCAAGTCCTAGTATCACTTCCAGGTCAGAACATTTGAGTTGACTCACAGATTCTTATTCCATTCCCTTTCTACCATATTTGTCTTGTTTCAGAGTGCCTCAGTGGAAAGCCCTGTGGTCATATTCTCTCCATTTTGTGGTTACAAATAAAATAATCTTAGTTACAGTTGATAACCCTCCTAATGATATACATCTCATTTAGTTATTTCTTGCTTGTCTTCATTCTGATCAATGGGTCCTTGACCCAGTGAACTGATCAGTAGATCACCCTAATGCTTGACCAGTTTACAAAGACACCTGTGGCAGGTACCACTGTTGACATCAATTGCTCTGTAAATAATTGTTGCCATTTTCCCACTGAACCTAAAATAAAACCAAGTGTTCATAGAAGGAATCACAAAGATACTTTTCTTCCAGTACTCCCCACCTTCTGCTCCTTATGGTCAATATGTGAATTTTCTCTGCAACATTCTTATCAAGAAGACATCAAGACATTGCTTTAAAACTTCTAGTGATGGGAAATTCGCTGCTTCTTACAACTGTCCATTTTATCTTGAGACATTTCTAGCATTGGGAAAGTCTTTACCCTGATAGAAAATCTGTCTGTCATTCTATCTATGGATCCTGGTTTTGCCCTCACAGCCTAAACAAAATAATACTCTTCACTTTTCTTTGGCTCTCACATCCGATAATAATGGTTTCAAAGTCACCACCCAGCCCCCACCTCCTGAACAGTTTTTTTTTTACTCCAATCTAAACTATCCTTACTTTTTTCATTATATTATAACAAAATTTAAAGCCCCTAAACATTTTGGTCACTCTCTGTTGCACACATCCCGAGACATACATATTCTTGTAGCTTGTCCCTAAAAGCACACATAGCATTCCCAGTAATTTCCTTAGGAAAACCCTAGACTATTATATCAAATTTCTTTAAAAAGTGCTCATTTTCTAAGAGTTTCTTCTTCAGTGAGCAAGAAACTTAACAGTAGGTACAGACGCACAAAAATCTAGTGAAAAGAAGGAAAAGAGCTACTAAAAAGTGAAAATAACTCACTAAGATATTCAAGGAAGGAGTTGGAAAGCCTTGAGAATAAACTGGACTTTGAACAAATGTGAAAAGAAGGCAGCATAGGGATGGTGTTTTTAGCCCAAACCTATGGCTGGATCTATGTTCTATTCTATTCTTGGTAGGCGACAAGCCATCCTAAACTCAGTCGGTAAAACATAGCATTTTATCAGAACAGGTCCTGTGAGCCAGGAATCTGGGCAGAACCAAGGAGCATGGGTATACTGCACCATACCTGGGTCCTAAGCTGAGAGGTCTCCAATACTGGAGTGATGGAAGCGCTGGGTGCTAGAGTCTGGATGTTTCCTGTAATGTCAATCAAAGCATCCTCACACAGTTTTCTATGTGGTTTGGGCTTCTCATGGCACAGCATCTCAGTTTCAAGATGGAGTGACCCCAAAATGAGCTCTCCAAGGGAACCAGGTGGGTGCTGCTGGCCTTGTTCGACCTCATTTCTGAGGCAACCCTTTCACTGTATCCTCTTGGTTACCTCTTGATGGAGACGCCAAATGGTTACCTTATGGAAGAGCACGCAGGGTAGAGAAATATTGCTACATCTACCTTTGGAATATGTAATCAGGCATGGTCTGGTAAGGTAAAAGCCAGCAGTGTCCAGTGAGATTACTGAGCAAGCACAAACCCAGAATCAAAGAAACTCTTCTGGAGGACATCATCCAAATTAGACAAAACTGCAACTCTATCTCTAACACATGCAACCCTCTTCTCTTTATATGGCTTATACACAGAGAATTATAACTCTGGCATGACTGACGTGAGTGTGATACAATGTCGGTGAAACTTATGATAGGCCAAAACTAGGCATCTCCACAGCATGACCAAAATGGACACAAATTGATATTTATGTCCTATAATACAGGTGCCCAAAAGGGAAGATGGTTCCAGATGCTTCCAATGGGAAGACAGTTCTTGGTTAAGCAAGAGGGTCAAGTGCTACCTCCTGGTGAAGAGACATTTTTTTTTGTTTTTACCAAAATATTTAGTATTTATTATTTTGAGGTGCCGCTGTGGTTCTAGATTAAGAAGACAGTGAGTCCACAGCTTTATTTCCCTCTAATGTGGAGCACATCTCATTTCACTGCACTGCCAAGCCAATTATACACTGGCTACATATTCACTATCAAGAGGGACAACGGAGACCAGCAAACGCTCATTGTCATGCTTATCTTATTTTTATCCTTTTTACTAATTTGCTGCTAATTCAAGTAAAAACAATTTTGAGCTGAGTCCAAGACATCATTCCTGTCTATCCTGGATTTAGAGCAGTCTGTAGTCTGGAAAAAACAGCTCCACAGAGAAAAACATCATGAGAGACTTTAGGAGAAGGTTTCTGAATCTGTTAACAGTTCGCGTACACTACACTTATCCACCCTTTCTTCCTTGGTTGGAAGGAAGCAGAGGAATAATCAGCCAAATACAACTGACTTTTTTTTTTTTTTGGTGGTACTGGGGATCAAACTCAGGACCCTGCGCTTGCTAGGCAGGCGCTTATTCCACTGAGCTATATCCCCAGCCCACAACTGACTTTTAAAAAATAATATTTCATAAGAGAACCATTACCATCCCAAAGAAGGACCCGGTCATGGAAGATACTGACAGACTACATAGCATTATATCATTGTTTTTCATCTCATATGTATTTGAATAGTGATGAACTGACTTTACATCCATAAGAAGGCTGTTGTAGGCATGATGGTTTGGCAGACTTTAGGTATACAATTTAGTATCCTAACTTCACAATGGCATTAATATTTCATTTTATGGACTGTAATTTGTAATTATAATTCCAAGTTTTAACACATTTTCTCCTTCCATCACAAATGCATTCCATTCTTATTCTCCTCAGCTAACTGCGACTAAATTCTCAACACTACATCCAATGTCCTTTGCCCCAAGGCATTACCCAAACTTCTGTGTGTGCTTCTACCTCACATCTGTTTTTTCTTTCCGCAAACTCCTCCCACCACACTAACCATCTTTCTCCCTCACATTGCCACTTTTATTACGTTCCACCTTTGCTTTTTACTTACCTGTTCCCTGTGCATTTGTTTGGACTTCTACTGGAATCAGAGTTCCTGAGATGGTAGCGACCATTTTGTTGGTTTTCCTTCCATAGTCTACGTACAAAGTAGATATTTGTTAGAAACACAAATAAAATCTGATGTTAAGAGTGAGATTTCTGATGACTGATGCATGCTTTCCTCCAGTCCAGTTCTTCTGATGTACATTAGACACTTCCAGTAAGTGCAACTGTGTTCAAAAGAATGGAGAAAGTATGGAGAAAGCTAATGCAGAAACTACATTTTTCTGTGCCTCACAGCAGACACACCATAATCATTGAAGAAATACCAACACACCTATGCTTGTGAAACCATGAAAATATATCCTGGGCTGTGACAGCTCCCTTCCTCTAAAGATTATGTGAGAGGTATGAGGTATCTCTGAGATCTTCTGGAGTGTCAAGGCCACAGACAAGGGATGCCATGATCCATGTTATACATGATATGGAGAAATAGACACAAACAAGGGGCACTGCTCCTGGGAATGGAAGAAACTAGCCTCTGAAGTCACTGCCCTGTGAAGTCCTTGTGCCCCTCTTCTCCGTCCTGCTTATGTCTCCACTAGCTAGTTAGCCTACCACCAGGGGCCCAGCACAAACCTCAGGAGAGGCCCGGGGCATGCTAGAGGCAGATGAAGTACTGAGAACAAAAATCACTGTGTTGTCTTAAACTTAAAGAGGTGTGTTCGCTGGACCAGTCTTCTCACCTGTATGCTGTGCTATGAGTCCTTTCTAGTATCTTCCATACTCAAGCACCTCAGTGAGTATGCTTCATCTAGGAAGGGGTTGCCAGATTTTTTCTGGAAAGGGCCAGACTGTAAAATGTGTAGGTGCGGTGGGTTATTTGATCTCTGTTGCAACTGTTCAATCTCTGCCATTGTATCACAAAAGCAGCCATAGATGAAATGAAGTGTGGCTGTTACAATAATATTTTTATTTGTAAAAACAGGTATAGGATGGAATTTGGCCTTTGGTCCCTAGATATTTTGGTTTTGGGTCTTTTAAGATATGTTCCTAGATTAATTATGGAGATCCTGTTAGCAAATCTCAGACTATTATTGTCATAGTATTGTTATACTAACAAGTACACTAATGATGACAGTTTGTAAGAATCATCTCATACTTCATGTTTTTAACCTCAGAAAAATCTAGTACCTCCTTAGGGTAGAGTATACTCTAGTGGCCGTGAACATTACCTTGACTTTGCAGACACTCTCTCTGCTGCGCACTCCAGAGCAGTTCTTTCAAATCATCATCATCCTGGTCATTCTGTTCTGCCTCCCCCACTCTGCCTCCAAGCCTTATCTGTTCTTTATTCTTCATTCCTCACATTTTCATGTGTCTTCTATTATTTCTCCTCTCTCTTGGAGGACAGAACATTTACTCCCTGTCCAAGGCCAGCCCTTCTCCTGTGTTCCCTCATGTCTATTCCATCAATTCTTCCCACTGTTTCTTGTATCAGCAAACATCCTCAACTCTGTCTCCTTCCCTCTAGAACTGTTAACATGCGTGTTCAAGTCTCTCATGCTCTAGGAAACAAAAACAAGCAGAAACTGTGCTTGAACCCTGCTACTTCTCTGAACTTCTCACTCCACTATTGCTTCCCAACTACTCCAAATGAAGCCTGTCACCCTTGAACGTCTCCTGGCTCTTATTTCCAGTAATTAACTCAAATTACTCTCTGCACTGCTGAACTGTTCTGAGGTGACTTCAAAGGCTCCTCTCAACTCCTCATTTTCTTTGACCTCTCTGTAGCGTAGAATGGGCCACTCCTTGTAACTATCACTTCCCGTACTTTTCAGGACTGTGCCCCACCCTGAGCATTACTTTGCCTTGGTGATTCCTTTTCCTGCCTCTTTTGTCCCTGGCTATTCATCTCCTCCCTTTCCCCGACTGTAGTGGTTACAAAGTCCTGCAAATAACCCTCCTGTGCCTCCACCAAAATTGTCCACACTCCTGACTCCCTTTCTGAAAATGGTCCCTAGTTTCATTTCTACTTTTCCAAAACACAGTGCAGACATTCAAATGGCATACCACAATAGGTCTAAGTCTGAATTAATGCTCATGTCAGCCAAAGCACTATAGTCTAGTGGTTAACACGGCTTTTCAAGTTTTATAGGCCTGAGTTCCAGCTTCTCCCTGCCTTCACTGTATGACCCTAAGAAATTCCCATGTGTGTGTCCATTTCCTTGTCTGTGAAATGAGAAAGGAAAAGTACCTGCTTCACAGAGTTCTCAAGAAGATTTAAAGAAGTAATGAATCCACATCTCATGCTCAGTGCCTGGAACATAGTTTTGGTTCAGCAAATGTTAGTTGCTGTCACTCCTGACTTCCTTCCCCCATAAGTGATCTATTCATTCTCTTTGTCAGTCAGCCTTAGCTCGTCATCATGAATTCCACCCTAACTTGACTTAATTGTCAACTACCATCATCCCCTTTTGTTTCCAGAACCCCTTGTGGATATGATAATCCAAGGATACCCAATTCCCTTCTATAAATGACAGTGTTTGCATATAACCTATGCACATCTTCCTGTATGCTTTATATCCTAACTAGATTAGTTATAATATCTAATGTAATGTGAGTGCAATGTAAGTAGCTGTTATATTATAACAGGAGAATAATGACAAGAGAAGAAAGCCCCACCCAATCTATGCCTGGCTGAATCTTCAGAGGTGGAACACAAAGCTATGCAGAACCAATTGTACTTTCAGTTCTTCAGTAATATTTGCTTCTATTTCCTGCACTTTACTTACCCAACCTTCTTTTTAGAGCCAGTTACAGCCTGACCTCTGTTACCTCTACCATTCTGCCTCTTCTCCAATCTACCCCACATCCCTGATGGTCTTAGCTTTCCAAAGCACGGACTGAACACATCATTCTCCGGCTTCCAAACCACATCTTACTGTATTAGAAATAACTGGTGTTCAAGGCTGCCCATGACTGTGTCTCTCCCCATCTTCTCAGCATTCCTCGCCACAACTGTTCAGTGAGGGTCTCAGGCTCTACTGGTTGTACAACAAGCAGGTGGCCTTCCTCAGACCATTCCTATTGCTGTGGCTGCCACTTCAGGCTCCTCAGATTTCAGCTTCTTCTTAAAGTCAAGGGGGAATGCAGTTCTTCTGACTTAATGATTCTTAAATGTTTTGAGTGATAGCTTCTTTGAGAATCTAATGAAAATATAAATTTTCTTCGGTAAAGATGGAAATGAGCAAACACAACATTTGGATGCAGGTTCAGAGGTTCATGGACCACCTCCTTCCAATTTTCTTTTGCCCATCACCGAATTCTTTTCAACATTGAATTCTTAAAGCATTATGTGTTTCTTTGAAGGAAATTTTCACATTATTCCTTGTATCACAGTCAGTTTTAGAGCAGGTTTTCCTTGACTTCCAGAAATATTTTATTCGATATTGTTATCGTTGAGTGATTTTCTAAATGAATCTTAAAGATGAACAACACAGGAATCACATGTGTGAGATGTGATTCCTGGGTGCTGCTCCAGGTCTTCTGAATAGAACCTCTAGAGGCGATGAGAGCTGGAACCAGAGAAATGTCTTTATATGCTGCCCTTGTTGAGGCTCCCAGGCAGACTTGGTGCCTTAGTTTCTCCTTGATGAGACACAATTTCCAACACCCACAATTTAGAGTTGGAAAGGTTTGCTTTGACTCTCTGTTTATAGAGGTTTCCATTCACAGTCAGCTAGTTCCAAGGCAGGGTGGTGTGACAGAGGATCTTCACAGAGGAGAAACAGTTCTTGGTCAGCAAAGCAACCAACCAACCAACTACAAGTACCTAGCAACAATCTGCTTTCTGTCCTTATGTTGTATCAAGGCTACTTTGCCCTCGAGCAGAGAGCACGCACACCTTTAATCCCGGCACCTGTAATCCTAACATTGCTCCAGGAATCCATCACACACTCTGGATCCAGCCACCTCTGATAAAACCCACCTATGACCACATGAGGCTTTGGGGAGACATGTAAATACAAGCCACAACAGAGGGAGATAGACCCTTCCAGGCCACGCCCCCAATGCCCCACCTCCTCCAACCAGGCTTCTTCTCCCAAATCACATTTAACTCTAAACCCACCAGTGGAGAAACCCACTGAAGAATATCACCTCCCCATAAGTTAATCACCTCTCAAAAGCCTCACCTATGAGCTCATGAGGCTTTGTGGCACTTAGCCCCATCCTGTGATGGTAGCACAGAAGTGGAACATACAGAAATATCCTTGGTGATCCCTACTTGTTGTGGTCTGGTGTGTTTGACAATTGTCATGGGCAATGTGAGAATTACTTCTCCTGACATCTTGCACCAGTCTAGTTGGACTGTTTCTATCCAATCACCTTCTGAGTTTGGGGTGGAGATTGCTGTGTGCTTGGTAGTGTTCTGTCTGAGTCGTTGGGCTGCCTTCTCTGCAGCAGATCTCTGTTTCCAAGTCCCCATCCTGCACTGCTGAAGAGGTTTCTGCTTAGTCTTGGCTTGATGCATCTTAACATACTTTACAGAGAACTCTAATGGAGCTTGCCTGAATTATGATAGTAATTTGGGTAAATGCCTTATCGCCCCTCTCTGACTGTGAAGTTCTTAAGGGTAGACTAAACCAATTTCCAGGTTTGGCATATCCATTGTATTGCCTTATTTCACCCAGACAGATGAGGTCCCTTTCCTCTCTCTCCCTATTCCAAAGGGGTCAGAGAATATCGCAGCTTTCTTCTCCTATCTACAACCTGTCCATTTTTTACTTCTCACTTGTTCCATAAATCTCTTCACAAGAAATTCTAAAATACATTAAAGGTATACCTTCTAAACTGCTCAGAGCACTTACAGTCTACTCCAAAAATTCCTTTTGGTGGGTAATTATATGACACTGTAGTTGTTATGGTTTGAATATGGTTCCCCCCTCCCCGCCCCCAGAGGGTCTTGTGCCCAGGTTTGGCCCCCAATAGGATGTCACTGAAAGATGGCAAACATTTAAGAGGAGAGGCCTAGTGGGAAGTGGCACCACTCCTGTGTATCCCGGTGAAGGATTACTGGTGGTCTCGCAGAGAGAGTTAGATCTTGCAGGAATGGATTGGCTCCCTCAAAACCAGATCATTAAAAAAAGAGTGAGTCCAGCCCTTCCCTGGCCCCGTGCTTTGTCTCCCACTACCTGAGCTACCTACCAAGTTGTGATGCAGCCCGGAAGTCTTGGTAAGACACCAGCACCATGCTGTTTGGACTTTCCAGCTACTAGAATTGTGAGTCAAGTAATCTTCTTTCCTTTTTACATTATCAAGTGTCAGGCATTTGGTTCTAGCAATACAAAAATGGGCTAACTGAGTAGTCAGAGGGCTCTGTATCCAAGCAAGGCAGATTTTGAAATTCTGCTCCAGCACTAAATAACAGCATGGTCTGAACCCAGCTCTAGGATTTAGTTAAATACCTATAAAGTAGAGTAGCATACTATATATTTCATGATGTTTTTATGAGACACCAATGAGATAATGCATATAAAGCCCTCAGCACAGTACTCAGGATATAGTAAGTACTCAATAAATGTTAGTTTTATAGAGCTATGTTGTACAAGTCAGATTTAGGCTAAGTTATGCTAGGGTAAGAAGTGACCTCAAACATCACTTTTAACAGAACCACAGGGTTATTTCTCTCTCTTGCTAAAGCCCCTCACGATACAGTTAAAATTACATTCTATTTTGCTGCACTCCGGAAACCAAGGTGACACAGGAGTACTCACTGGGACATTGCCAGTTCTCACAGCAATGGGAAGCAAGATTAAGATAAAGCAAGAAATGGCTCTTAAAATTTCTGCTTCCAAGTACCACAAACTGCTTCCCTTTACATGTCCATGACTAGAGTCACGAGGCCAAATTTGACTGCCATGGGGCAATAGTAATTATTATTATTATTATTATCATTATTATAATTATTATTTCTCAGGAAGAGGAGAGAGGAAAGTTATCCTGTATATGTTTCCTATTTGTTTGCTCGCTCATGTCAGTCATATGAGTGACCTATCTTTGGTATCCTTCGGAACCTAGTACGTACGTAGTAGAAAGGGAATACTTATTTTATTGATGGATAGTAGGTGTTCATCATGTCTCTACATTTTGAGTTGAGTTGAGTGATTGAAGGAGAAATTCCTTGGTAATATACTGCACTTGTCTGAAAATGTCAACTGATACACTGACAGCAAAGGGTCACAGATCCCTGCTTCTTAAAACAAATGAAGCCATCTGCTTGGCATATATGCTTCCAGTGAGTATCTTCCAAGCCCACAATTTGCCTTGAGATTTTCTTTGGGAGTAATTTTTTTAACTTAGTTTCCTGCAAAATCTATGATGTAGCTGCCACTTTTAAGTGTAGATCCACAAATCCAGCACATTCAAAATTCTTTATTTGCTCCCTGGTCATGGACAGCAGTTAGGATGCCTTCACATTACCTCAGGGATAAACATGTGGCCTGCACATCTGGGCACCTAGTAGATATAGCTCCTTGCTCTTGAAAAGATGATTCTTCAAATAAATAAATGTCAAGGAGAGGTGCTGATAGTCCAAAAGTGCAAGTCTTTAAAGAAAATAAAACCCAATCCCCTAGGAAATTTTGGGTCTCTCTCTCTCTCTAATTATTCATTATTATTGATTATCTCAGCCTGGCTTTATCCCTAACCTTGAATACATTTCTTTCAAGTCACTCTCAATCCTGAAACTTGGAGTCAAAATTCCTTCCCAGGGCATATTTATGTCTCCAGTGTTTCTGTGGCTTCACCATGTATTAATGTCTCTGGAGTCTTTCTTCTGCCAGCAGCAGACTGAGCCTCTATGGGGAGGATCTTTCACTTCTCAAGAGCTCTCTTCCCCAGTCAGCAGTGATCAGATGTCTCTCACATGACCTGACTACCAAGTTCTTCCTGTCTCACCACTGGAAAGGTAATTCCAGAGGGGAAAGCTATCTCCTTTCAAATTCCCTCCTCATAACTTACCTTCTTCTTTATCCATAGGGCAGAATCCCAAATGGGAATGGAAGTGTTAAAAGTCACTTAATGCTGCTGGTCTGGGGATAGTGAAGAGCCAGGAGACAGATCAAAGAGCTTCAAAAGGGATGCAGCCTATTCACTCACCCACTCTCTCCTTCCTGGCTTCCTCGCTTCCTCCTTTCGTTCTTATCAATATTTTCACTGAATTATGTGTAAACCAAAATTTGAATTGAAGCCCTGTAGCAGCCAGCTCTTTTACAACGTGCTTTTGATATCGACTGTCTGCTTTTAAATGCTACATGCCTCTTTCCAATGCAAGCCTGTAGCAAAATGTATCACTATTTAAATGTACATATAATTACCTGACTTTCTATTACAAGGCAGGAGAACTAGAAGGAAGAACTTCACTTTGTTTTTTACAGTAATATCCCCAGTGATTAACATATACATAAAAGGTGTCAACGAATAATGGTGGAATGAAAACGTAAGTGAATAATCAGGTGAATAGTTGTCAAACTCAGGCAAACTTCCTGAATTCAAAACCCTGTTCCACACTCACTGGTTCTGGGATCTTAGATGAAGTATAAAATTATTCTCTGCCTCAGTTTTCTTATCATCTGAGAAATGGAGAGAATTCCAGGTAGCTTAACCAGGGTTCTACCATAGATAACATAAAACGTTCCAGGTATTTTAAGCAGAAAATGATTAAATATAGGGAACCAACATTGTGGAATGATAGGTGCAGCAAGCTGCAGCTTCGGCCTTTACAGACAAGTTCTAAAATACATCCACTTCCGAGTAAGTTAGAACTTCTGAATTCAGGATTCTAACACCTTAGACATGATCCAAGGATCAGTAAAGCCAGCAGAACTATTTGCTTCAAGAATACCTGAAATGTGGCACTCTGGAAGTTATTATGTTCTTTTGTAGAACTAACTTTATTGGTACAATTCAGATATGCATAATGATCACATTCATAGGGAATTTGTACCTGTACATGATCTATCTTAGTTCCTCTGTTTTTTCCTATCCTCTCCCCTCCCTTCAACCCCTCTTCCCCTCCTATTTACAAAACATTGTTTCTATTTTATTGTTTTCTCTCACTTTTTAATTTTCCCATAACTTCCAACTCTGAGATCAAATTGTTAGACCAGCTGGTTGTGCATTAGGAAAATGGAAGGCTCACTTACTACTTCTTATTTCCCTACTTATTTCACTGAGGAGCACAAGTTTTGACTCCTGTTTGGATAAACCAAAATCATGACCAAAAAAATGCAAAGCATTCTGGGTAATGTGGTTTTCAGCCAGCCACCTCAAGCTAGGAAATGATTCTAGAAGGTGTACAATAGCCGTTGACCAAGGCAGACTATCTAGTATGTGCTCCCCACCAGATTTAAGTGAAATGATTTATGAAAAATGTTTTAGCACAGTGCCTGGCACATGAGAAACACTCCACAGTGTTAGCTTTTATTATAACATGAGACCCGAATTAGAAAAGCAAATTACTGGGAATTTATCAAATAAGCTTAGGAATTAAAAACATATTCCATGGAAAGAAAAGACATATGCAAAGACTCCCCCCATTGGCAGTTAAAAGATAGATTTTTGACACAAATGAATCTAGGGTCCAATTTCTGTTCTCCCACTTACTGGTAATTCGTACAAGTCCCACTTGGTCTTGGGAAACTACTTCTCTGTCTCTGATACAGCCTTGCTGGGATTTGGGGCTCTGCTTTTCCATGGCCCTGTTGCTAGGAGATGAAACCATCTGGGCCAATCAGATGCTGTCTGTGGAATTTGAATCTTGGTTGGACTGAAAATATACCCCAAGTCATTCAGGCAGTAGAGTCTCAATTATTCATTATTTTATGATACTTTATTTTCTGTCCTCTCTGAAGTTATGTTCAGATTATTTTCTCAATTCAGTGAGATACTTCCTGTTTCCTGACAACTTTCACTTTTTGCCTGAATTTGTCTCTGGCTTGCAAATCCCAAATATTCTGGGATAGAGGAAGGAATCTATAAGCTTTTCTAAGAATTTTCAGACAAACTTCCATGAGCCATAGCATAGGAATTTAAGTCACTCTTAGTTGGATATTTTTAAGGACAAAATGATCCATATTTGGGTGTCTGTTTATGTATTTATGCCTTGGAGGGGCTGATGGAGGATACACCATCAAAGGTAACTTGGTTACATGTGATATTTTTTTTGTTCACTGTGCCTTTCGATGTATTCCAGGATTTCCATAATAAACTGTTTTGAAAAAAATATCAACAAAACCACAGTGAAATACATAACTCTTCTAAGAGAACAGAAATTGGACCCAGGATTCATTTTTCTCAAAAATCTATCTTTTAAGGATTCTGGGAGGTGTCTTGCCCTGTTCTGAGAGTTATGTATGTGAGAATCAAATTATGTAACATGAGTGAAAACCTCTGGGGAAGGGAGCTGCAAATATGAATGCAGCCTTCTATCTTCAGAGGTTGTGCTGTTTCCAGAGCCTTGTTGTCCAGGTAGACATGGCTGTGATGCTCTTTCCACTCTCCTTCCAAGAGCCATGAGTGCACCTGCCTCAGTGTTGCTGCCCCCCTACACAAGCACTGCTGCCAGGACAGCTGTTGCAGTGCTAACAGGTTGGGGCTTCTCTGATGCTAGAGAACTGATACTACCTGCAGGGCTTGCACAACCGTGCTGCTGACTCTTCAAAGAGATGCATGTAGCCTGGAGAAGCCTCCCAGAGCCAATCACAGGGGAGAGACCTTCTCTGGCACCTGCTCACTCCAGCCTCCACCACCCATACTGGTACAGCTGGGGCAGTTCTTTGTGTCACAGAGGCATTCTGCTTGGTCAGTGTCAGCCATCACAAGGGGAATGCTGGGAGCTTTAATATTGAGAGTTAAAGATCTGACAACCTATAAAAGGTGGCTCCGTGAGAGCTCTGCCCTAATGAGGCCCTCAGAACAGAGGCCACCTACCCATGGACAAAACTAGGGCCTGAGGAGGTCACTGGTTTCTCAAAGAGGAGCCTATAGGGACAAGTATCAGACCCTACTACCTCCCCAGCAAATTTTTAGAGAGTGAATATCTTTGAGGACTCTGGGCACATTTACCCACGATGACTACAAGCATGCTAAGGACTTACCAGCAAACAATTAGCAACAAAGACAATTCAAACACCTCCAACTGTTGAGTAGGCTGCTCCACTCAAGTTCAAATCCATCTTTTTTCTCTAATATTTCCTTAGACCTTGAAGAAAAGTTAGTATCTCACTTGCATTTCCACGCTATTTTGTGCCTACCTCATTTATGGCATTTATCACACTCTATAAACGTCATTTGCATTTTCTTTTATCTTTGTTCAGGAGGCTGTGAGCTTCTGGAGCAAGGAAAAAGCATTGTCGACCTATCATGGTGCTTACCATGCAATAGTCTTACTCACTACGAAGTAAATGACTCCTGTATCTATTCGTTCAACAATTACTTATTAAATATCTATTGTGGGCCAGTTACTGCCAAAGCATAGTAGTAGATGAGGTAAAACCCAGCCTCCATGGAGTTTACTTTCTTGAGGAGGCGGGGAGAAAGCACAGATAGATACACTGTCATAGAAAGTTACATGTCAGTGAATGCCCTGAAGATGAATGATGGGAAGTTCTATTTCAGATATGGGTGGCTGCAAAGGCCTCTGGGAGATGATCACATTTAAGCACAGGCCAATGTGAAGTGAGAGAGAGCTATTAGGAGAACTAGTGCTGGCAGAGATGGCACCAAGAATGAAGGCCAAAGGGTGATTGGAAGGGGAATGGGAGGATGGTGGGGGGTGAGGTTGTGGGGACAGATGGTATGGGTCATAGCAAGCTATAACGAGGAAGCTGGATTCTGTTCTGAGGGAGAGAACAAGCCACTGGGGTGTCTGAACACAGAAATGCTGTGCTCTGATATACACTTTAATTCTGCTGTGTGAAAATTGGAGAGGACCATAGGCGGAAGCAGTGAGGGCAATTAGGAAGCAATTGTTAGAGCAAAAAATGTTGATGGCTTTGACTTGGATGGTCAGACTCGTGATAGGAGCAAGAAATATGTCAGATCCAGGATACAGTGAACTGTCCAGGTTTAGACTGCAGGAAGTAGGAAAACTCTTAGCTGGGAAGTAGTTTGAAGGTTGGAATCAAAAAAGATCAGTTGTCAGCAACTGGGTATAGAAATCTAGGCAGAATAAGCCATAAACAGGGCTCAAGGATCAGAGCAGAAAGACCATCGGGCAGGCCCTAGGCATCTGGCTGCTGCTTAAAGTAGATGGGAAAGGAGGAGGGGAGCTAGAGGGTGCCACGATCCCTGAGCCCAGGGCCTTACTGCCCTTACTTCCTATTCTCCCCAAAGCCCCTAGCCAGGTGGTACAGGGGCTGGGATTCTGGCAACAAAAAGCACTGAGACCTTCACCACAGCTCCAACAGCTGCCGTATCCCCACTGGCCCTATCTGTAGGCAGAGGAAAAGGGAAAAGGAAATCAGAGCAAAAATGAGAGTCCACTGCCCCACTCCACCCCCTAGCCGGGTCTTGTCCTCTAACATGCTGATGGGCGCAGGAACACAGAGGTACCTCCTTGGGGAAGCAAGATGCCTTCTGTCGTCTCCTGGGCTCTCTAGAAACAGCTGCTGTGCAGTTTCTTGTGGGAGTTGGCCTGTGCTGGCCACTAAAGCAGGGCCAAGCCCCTCCCTGGACCAAGGCCCTCCAGTTCGTGGGTTTCACTTTATTTACTTTCTGTTACTGACAGATGGCAGCGAATGACAGCTAAAATGCTCACGTCAGGATCTGAAGATACTTATTCCGCTTCCTTCTAAGCACTTGTTGAAAAGCGTATTTAAAAAAAAGCAGGATTCTGGGAGGTGACCCAAAGCAGACCCAGCCGAGAATGTGCAGACTTCCTACATGGAAGTTGCCAAGGGGTATTTATCACCATCAGAGCACGGCCAAATGGGTCTGCCCAGCGTTAGGGCCTTTGGGAATCTGGACAAAGATCCAGAGCACCTCCCATCATCTCCTCATGCACCTCCCTCACCAAAACCTTTTCCTCCCAACCAACCACGGCCTCAGGGCTCTACCCCTAAATCTCACTCACTTTGTAACTGATTGTTTCCCCAGTTCAGGGAACTCACTTGACACGTCCTCTTGATTCCTGCCCTCAGCACACTCTGGCCTCCCCAGTTGGCCTTAAGCTCCTGTGGCGGGCAGAAAACAGCCCCTAAAGATGTCCTGGAACCTGGGAATATGTGACCTATCTTGGCAAAAGAGGCCTGCAGGTATGATTAAGGGTCTTGGGATGGGGTGTCACTCTGAATCATCCAGATGGATCCAGTGCTATTCTGATAGCACAGCATGAGAGGTGGGGTCAGAAAAACGAGCTGGCGTAAGAGAAGCAGAGGTGGGAATGATGTGCTTTGAAGGGGGAGGAAGGAGCCATGAGGTAAGGAATGCAGCAGCCTCTGGCCCTGGATATGGCAAAGAAATGGATGCACCCCGAAGCCTCCAGAAGGACTGCAGCTGTGCTGACCTTGCCTCTTGGACTTCTGACATCCGGAAATGTAGGAGAAGAAGTTTAAATTGGATTAAGTCGCTAAGTCTGTAATCAATGTTGTAACACCTCATGAAGCTAACGCAATTAATGCATTATCCCTTCTCTGCTTCTGACACTCACTTTGCTACTTTGCCACCTTCTGCTTCACCTTAGTCCCCAAATTCAGGGAACACAAAGCTTCCTTACATCCTTAAGGCTGAGTGTGGCCTGGAAAAAGCACTCTACAAATACCGTAGCTACAAAAAGGACCACCATCAAATGTGAAGACAAGCCACACACCATGGAAGCCCTCAAGGACATAGACATTGCACATTTCCTCCTCGCCTGGCCTGCTGAATGTGTTCTTACATTCACGAATGACCTTGTGCTCTATTGTCCAGGCACTGCGCTAGTTCACTGAGGTACGATGGTGAGCTGAACAGGTAGGGCCCTTGGATAGGAAGCTTACAGGCAAGGAGGAAAGACAAGCAGGCAATCCCAATGAACTGTGTTGTGGAAGCCATGGGAGCACCTAGCGGTGGCAAATACGTTTGTCTACAGGATCAGGAGAGTCGTGGGGTGGAGGAGAAAAACTGATGTGCAAAACAACACAGAGGAAGATGTTTACATGCTCGTGTTCATAGCAGCATTCTTCATAGTAGGCAAAAAAGAGGAAAGCAACCCTTTTGACAGATGACTCTATAAACAAACTGTGGCATATATGCACTGCGAAATATTATTTAGCCTGAAACAAGAAGGAAATTTTGAAATATGCAACAACAGAGAATAATCTTGAGGACATTATATAAAGCACACAAGGACACACTGTATGATTCCACTTCTGTGAGGAACCCAGAATAGTCAAATTCATAGAGAGAGAAAGAAGAAAAGGTGGCCATGGTGGTGTAGCTCAGTTGTAGAGGCCTTGATCAGAGTGCATAAGTACCTGAGTTTGATCTGCAGAACTGAAAAAGAAAAACAATAAAAAAGAAAAGGAGGAGGAGAAAGAAAAGAAAAGAAAAGAAGGGAAGGAAGGAAGGAAGGAAGAAGGAAGGAAGGAAGGAAGGAAGGAAGGAAGGAAGAAAGAAAGAAAGAAAGAAAGAAAAGAAAGAAAGAAAGAAAGAAAGAAAGAAGAGAAAGAAAGAAAGAAAGAAAGAAAGAAAGAAAGAAAGAAAGAAAGAAAGAAAGAAAGAAAGAAAGAAAAGGTAGTTAGGGTAATTTCCAGGACCAGGAAGAGGGAGGAGTGAGAAGTTAATTTCATGCATACAGAATTTCCATTTTGGAGGACGGAAATATTCTGGAGATGGAAAGTGGTGATGGTTGCAAAGTAGGCGTGTACTTAATGCCACTGAAATGTACTCTTAAAGATAGTTGTTTTATGCTACGTGTATTTTACCATAACTTAAAATTAATCTTTAGAAAACAACACAGAAGCAAGGAAGAGGATCTCATCTATGGACACCATATCTGCAATTAAGCATCCTCCTTTCAGGAAGACAAATAAGATCTGCTTCCTGTCTTGAAGGCCTGATAGCTCAGGAGGGAGAAACCTTATTAAAAAGGTAACCTTAAGCTTGGAAGTCCTTGGTTCACCATCCTATGAGTTTTCCTTGTGCCCACCAAGGTCTCAGTTTGCCTCTGTCACCTATAAGCCACTTGGTGACTGTGTTGGTTCATGCAGTCCCTCCTTTCCTTTTCTGTACATCTCTGGAACTTGGGTGCCTCTAGCAGTGCTTGACACGAAGGCCCAAGGAGTGATTCTGTGAGTTGCATACAGCACGGGTGGCCTCTGGTCTGTTGCACTGTCTCCAGCAGTGCAGTTAGGAGTTTCCTCAATGTAGCTGCCTGCCAAACTATTGGTCACGATTCCCTACAGCTCATGGGAAGTGATACACTTTCAGGGGCCAGACCCTTCAGAGGGGGCCTGCACCAGAGAGGCTGGATACATATTTACACAGGACTCCTGCCTCCTTCTTTCTCCCACAGGAACATAGCTTCACTAGACGATGTAAGGGGTGACAAGGTACAAAACTGCTTCCAGTGTAGCTTCACTCAGCAACAGGATGCCCTGTCCTCACAACCCTCAGACCCTGTGGCTGAGTCCAGCTTGCTGTCAGACTCATTATTCACCTGTAGAGATTTCTTTTTACACGTTTCCATTCTCCTTCCCTTTTCTAAGGGGACTCCTCCCTGTTCAGTCTATCAGATATGTCTAGGAAGCTCTGAATTCTAAATAGAGTAAAGTTCAGATTATTTCCCATGGAGCTCCTGGGCCCTAGGGAAATCACAAGATGTTGCTTGACACCTGTAACAGAACATTTCATGACAGTGGTGTGATTTTCTCTGCCCAGAGCACAGAGAAGGCCTCCAGGGGAGTGTAGCTTAACCTCAAAGTTGTCATATTCTTGTCTCAGCCAAGTCACCCTTTTACACCAATCTGTACTACAATCTTATAAGTGTTTTCCTAGCACTTTTGAATTACATGGTACAGAAGAACAGAGGCGGGAGAGATTGATTCTGTCTAGGGGAGTTTGTTGGAGAGCAGGGAGCAGGGATGGGATGATACCAATACTCCTTGACATCAGTTGAGCAGCACACATAGTGCTGCAGAGCCCTGTATTGTTTGTCTCATTATTGTACATACAGGCACATCCTGCAGGTCACACCCCTCCTAAATGTGATCAGGAGACAGCACCAGCTGGTGGAAAACCTTTGAATGGGATCCAGGGTACCCGGATCCACATCTTGACACAATGCAGGTCCTTGAGGCTCTTGGCATCTGGGGTGATTCTCTTAAGGAGAAAACACCCCTGAGAACACCTCTGCTGTCTTCCTTAAAGGACCCAGAGAGTTGAATGCACAGTATAGGAGAAAACACTTTCCAAATTGTCTAACGTGGTATGTATAAAGTAAAAGTGAATAATAAAACAATTTTCAAAATGAAAAGGACAATGCAACAATTAAAAGAACTTTCCATGTAACAAAAATGATAGTAGGTGCAGCATAAATCAGTATGCCTATAAAATGAACGGTTACTGTCTTCCAGTTGGCACAGGGTGGGGACTGTCATGCCCAGAAGAGGCTGAGTTTTAGAGTGGGGGATGTGCCCCAATCTACACACAAAGTGTTCACCTGGGCTGTGGGTCAGGAAAGACAGAGGCAGTGTTCTCGCACACAGCTGGAGGTGTTCTGAGTGACAGGAACATCAGTTCCCTGTGCTGGTTCCCCTATGCCATAAAAAGATCGTGAAACATACATGTTATGCATAATGTCAGATTCTCATGGAATGCAAGCATCAACAACCTGTCACTGTTTTTGTTTGGACCATGGACTTCTAAAACAAGGCTCTGGTAAGAGCAGACACTGGCCTTCCATGCCTAGCCCCACCCCTCAGGCAGGACCCTCCCCTCTCTATCCCTACCCCTTTACCATAATGCAGATGTCAAAGCAGGCTACTAGGAAGAAAGAGGCTCACACCACACTCAGCTGAGTGAAAGAGTTATTAACAGGGAGGTCAGGGGAGGTCAGGTAAGCTGAGCAGGCCTTGTGTTGCCATGGAGTTTGTTGAATTAGACAAAGAACAAGGAGATGCTGGTAAAATGAGGTGACCCTGGCTGCCTGACTTACATACTCCCTTTGCCAAAGGTGCACATGGACAGCCCTGTTTGAAAGTCACCTGCCCTGGGCATTCTTATCTTTCCTTTCATGGGAATTTGGGTTTGGGGGCTGGAGATAGATGGGGTGTCCTCTGGTTGCAGGGCAGGAGGAGGAACATCCTGATGAAAAGCCTGGTCCCAGATGCTTAACAACTCCAGGAAAATAGGGAAATCAAGGGTAACCAGAAAACACCAGGTCAAGATGGAAGATGATAGGCTGAAGGTAAGAATCAGGCCACCAACGCCAGTATGAGCAGAAGCATAACACAGACAGTGGCTGGTAAGGGTCCTAAAGTACATGTTCTGCCTTTGCTGATGACCAACTGCAAAGTATGGAATTAGGCAGAGGTGGTTTAAGGTACAAACTCTGGGAATTAGGGCCCTTCTGTACCTTGTAACCATTTCCCTGTGCTTCTACTATGACTGCTTTTTCTCAACGTTCATACCTCCCCACAGAAGAGCTCCCATACTGCTGATCTAGGAAGTCCTCACAATTAACACCCATTTCTCAGATCCACTGGGCAAACAGACCTACTATTTCATGTGCAACTCACCCGGAAGAGGAGAAATCAGTTCTCACACCGGGTGCAAACTCACGCTTTATCACCTTCATGCAACATGCAATCCCACAGACGGCTTCCTGTGTAAGTTGCAAAGAGGTGTTTAACACCTGAGCACGTACCCACGTGTTTCATGTGCTAGGGAGCACAACTGAACTGCCTCCAGAAGAAGCTGGGGTTGATGAAAGCTCCATAATGGCGCTTGACTCAAGGCTTATATTGTGTTTTATTATTGCAAATATTAAAGCATGATAAGCAATAT
The DNA here is from genome assembly GCA_004027595.1 of Dinomys branickii. Lineage (NCBI taxonomy): Eukaryota > Metazoa > Chordata > Mammalia > Rodentia > Dinomyidae > Dinomys > Dinomys branickii. The sequence goes on along the minus strand of PVLD010003866.1, from coordinate 46,504 downwards.
CCTAGTTAATTTATCATTGGCCTTCACCTTCTAATTTTGCAATACTTGCAACTTTTCTCCTTCCAGTGCCCAGAAGAGAATAGCAAATATTTTACTATATTAAGCACTTTATAGACAAGATTCAGAGGTATAGAACCTAGCATTTAGTCATTTCCCAGTGTTAGGCTTTGGGCTTTTTATATACTTTGGTGTTTTCAGGCTACTTTTATGAGGCAGGCAATTTCTCAGGACTAGGCTTTTATTCCCCTGCTTAGCATCCAGTGGATTCATTCCATTCTTTCTGAATATGTACGGTACGCCAAGTATACTAGTACGTGCCGAAGCCGCAGGAATAAAGAGAGTCGCCAAACCTCCTGCCCTCACTTGGTTTACAATCTACTGGGAGAGACGAACCGTAGATAAGTAAGCATGCAGTGAAAGACAAATATGTAAACAGTACGGTGTGAGGTGGTGTAATGTATTTTGGAGGGAAACAATGAGGGGGAGAGTGAGATTAGGAAATTTCAAAGGTGGGGGGTGAAACCAGAGATGTTGGTCTGAAGAATATCTTACTGAAGAAGTGATATGGAGTAAGAGGATGTGAGGGAGGTGGGTTTATGGATACCTGGCTGGAGAGAAAAGCAAGTGCAAAGGTCCTGAAGCAGAAATCTGCTGAGAGTATTTAAAGAACAACATGGATAGACTATGCCTGGACAGAGTTGACAGAGAGTAGTATGAGATAAAGTCCCAGATTAAATGGAAAGTCACAGCAGGCCGGGACTGTGGGCTCTGGTGAGGAGTTGAACTTTTACCCTGAGGGACACAGCAAGCCCTAGAAGGTTTTAACCAGGATTGCACTGACTTTTGGACTGAAAATAGCCCATAGAAGAGGAGAGTCTGGGTAAGTAAGTAGGGGGCTATTGTAATAACATAGGCAGGCAGCTGGGGATATAGCTCAGTGGAATAAGCGCCTGCCTAGCAAGTGCGGGGTCCTGAGTTTGATCCCCAGTACCGCCAAAAAAAAAAAAAAAAAGCTTTAACATAGGCAGGCGGTGGTGGCAGCTCTAACCAGGGTATGACAGTGGAGGTACTGGAAAGTGGTTGAGTTTTGGATATGTTTTGAAAGCAAGACAGAGAGGAGTTTTGTTGTTGTTTTGTCTTGTTTTAGCTTAATTGTGATGAACAAGGGAAAGGAGAGCCAAAGACAACACCAAGACTAAAGCGGAACAACCACTTGCCAAGAACTAAGGTGCAAGAAGCACAGGAGAGCCTGGTTTGCGAGGGAGGGTCAAGAACTTGCGCTTGGACATGTTGCTCTATGACCCCCATCATAGGCCCAGGAAGGCGAATACGTGTCTAAGACTATATAGATCTGGACCAGAAGGCAAAGTATACACTGGGGATGCTATTTATAGCCACAGAACTGAATGTGTGGCTGAAAAATAAAAAGAATGCTAAGGGCTGAGCTCTAATGTGCTCCAGCATTTAGGGACTGAGTAGATGAAGAGGAATCAGCAAAAGTTATTTTAGACAAAATACCCAGAAAGTCTAATGGAAAATTAATGAATCTGGAGTCCCAGGAATCAAGTAACAAAAATGTTTCAAGGAGGAGCGATGGGATGGATCAGCTGTTGCTGCTGGAGGGTCAAATACGAGGGGCAGGAAGTGACAATTAGTTTTGGAGAGAGCTGGTAAGTGGTATGGTGTTATGTTGGGAGAAAAAAATGACTCTGATTGGAGTGAGCTAAGCAGAGAGTTGGGGAGAGAAACTGGAGAGAGCGTAGGCAATTCACGATTTTATTGTACAGGGGAAGAAGAAATGGAAGTGACTGCAAGAGGAGTGGGGTTAAGGGAAGTTATGTTTTAATGATGGAATCACTGTATGTACAAACGCTGGTGACAATGGTGAGGAGAGGGAAAGAAAGATATTGCTTTGAGAGGGCTGGGTGAGAAATGCAGGCGGGGAGAAGGCGGCGGGGTGTGGATGGAGCTGCTGGCCCCGCGGGGATCACGGAGAGCTCGTGATCCTTCCCAGCCAAAGGGTGAGTTCATGCATTCGTAAGAGGCCTTTGAGGCAGATGACTGTAAGCGATCTTTGCCCACTGAAAAACCATGCCACGTTCACTTGAGCCCCACGGGGAAGTCCAGGTGGCACCACAGATTGGAACACACATTGGTGATGCACTGCGAAATAACTTAGTAGATAGAAAGAAGTCTAAGGCAGGCGTGGTGGTGCACGCCTCTAATCCCAGCACTCGGGAGGTTGAGGCAGGAGGATCACTGGAAGTTTGAGACCAGCCTGGACTACAAAGTGAGCTCAAGACTGGCCCAAACTGCTTAGAGAGACCCTGTCTCAAAAAGATTGAAAAAAAAATGAAATAAGTGTAGACACATGGAAACCACTGATCAATCCTTATAGTTTCTTGCATCCATCACTTTCTACTGTCTTGATGTGAGTCATGCAACCAAACCTTTTCCTTGTACTAGGCATTAATCGACTGGCCCACTTTAAACCATAGACCCAAGGGATGTGTGGTGACCATATGATTAACAGTAGTCACTCCATAAGCACTTGTCCAGGGAATGAATACAAGCATACAAGAAAGGAATAAGTGAATGGGAATCTTGCCCTTTCAGTTGATACCAACCTACAAAGGCAAGCTAAGTAGTCATGCCTCGTATTTTCCTCTGCCTTAGGAAAGAACCGTAAAATAGTTGCTGGAGCATAGGCTTTGGAGCTGGACAGGTAAAACCTTGCTTCCCAAGTTTGTGTCTTCCTTAGTTATGTTCCCTCACTATATGAACCACACCAATAAAAAGGAAGTAGCAGTTGCTTCTAACTAATAGAGTTGTGAAAATGAAATCAAACAAAAAACATTAAGTAATATTCTACTAAAGTGCCCAGCATGTAGTATTAGATGGCAAATAAATGCAGGTTTAAAAAACATCTCTGCTTAATGACCTTGTAAAGTCCATTGACTTCTCCTCTGCAGCATCTTTACACTTTCAGTTTGAGCCAACCCATAAGATAAGGAGCTCCAAAAGGTTCTCTCTGGCTGTGTAAAATGCTGCTTTCTTTAAACACGTAATGACCTGTTTGAAGCCTCAGGCTCCTTTCCTCTTCAACCCAGTTAGGTGATTAGTTCTTACATTCTGACTGGTTTCTCTTTGTTCATAGATTTGGACTTTATTTTTAATATTAATCTATAAGATATTGTTTTCCAGTGGTTGTGAGTTGGAGATTTGGAGAGGCTCTTTGGTGAGTCAAGCTTTATACCTCCCCAAGATGTTTCATAGGAACACTCCATGTAGCAGGTCTGAGATGCAGGAGGGATGGACTGGGACCCCTGACCATCCCCCACCAAAGCCAGCCTTGTGCATTGAGACAAACATCCACCAGCTCAAAGGGGGTTATTGTTTTGTGGGTATTCTTCACCCAATCAAATAATGTGCAACTAGGATGGGATTTGTTTGATGTCTCTTTTCAGATGAGGCCAAGAAAGCTGGGCAAGGGTTGTTGTACACATTAGGTGCTCTCACAGGATCCTGAAGAGATTTGTAGTAAGAGTCGTTTCTCAGGAACCCAGAGCCATCTGCAAGGGCTGGAAAGTAATCTGAGAGAAAATAAGCTTCTTAGAATCAGGGATTCTCCCCTTTTTAATCACCAAGAGAGGATAATTTATCTATAAGGAGTTTGGTGGAATATGAAAGATGTAAAATACCTTAAAGGGAGACCTTGCAAGAATCCAGGCAAGGAAATACATTCGTGATGGAAAGGCACTCTGGCCAGTGAAAAATGGTTTTCCAATAGAGGAGCAATCTCTTCAGCAGTTCTACCCTTCCCTCTCTTCCACTCCCACAATTACAGTTATGCCCATGAGTTTACCATTCCAGGAAACGACCAAAGGTCCCTCTCCTAAGGCACTTAACTTTGCTCAGCCTGCATGGGCCATGCCTTTCGCCTGGTGCGAACATCTTTATGATCTGTACCCTCCAACTCAGGTGCTTCTCAGCTCAGTGTTCTTCATGGGAGGTGTCATTGTGCTGACAGTTTCCAGGGGGCCCCCAAGAGGCTCCTCAGACCAGAAGGCCACTGCTCAGCTTCCCAACCACTCCAAGTGCTGGCAGAGTAGGTATTTCTGGGTACACCATTGCTCATTTCCACAGAAAACCAAGTGGAAGGCTATCCCTGACTACTTCTGTTTCTGTAAATTTTCACATGAAGAGTGTAGACTTAGAGAAGGGGGCAAAACTCAGTAGGAAACTCAGTGAGACAAAGGGCTGCAATCTCAGAGGAAGGCGGGCAGCAAGAACACCACTGAAAAGTATATAGAATACCGATATATCTGGACTTGGGGTTCTGATTGCGCTACATGACTTATCCCAATTTTTGTTACAATTACATGACAAAGGCATTGTCATTATTCCTCTATTAAAAAAGGAGTTTGCTAAGCTTGGACGGCTTAGGGAATTTTCCAAAGTGATACAAATAATAAGTGATGATCTGGGTATCAGAAGGGCAAAAGCCTATGTTTTTAATTAAGAGGCATGTCTACTTTGTAAGCCAAAATGGGACAGCATAAAGGTGGGAGAGAGATAACCTCTTTTTTCCTTGGCCATGGAGTGGACTTGATTCCATCCTCACAGCAGAGTTGAAGACCTGGAGAAATCCACGACGGGAAGAATTTCACTCTCCACTTGTAACTTCTAGCTAGCTTTTGCCTCCTCTGAACTGAGGAATGCGACTAGCAAGCTGCAGCTGCAGCTCATTCTTAAGAGACTAGGGAAGCTACCTAGTCCTGGAAAGAAAGATGAGTGAATGCTTGGGGAATGTCATATTCAAAACACAACACTGGAGTTTGTCTTAGTAAGTGAGAATGCGCATGTTAACACACCTCTGATGTGGGCACACAATCACAAGGCAGCCAAATCCCATCCTCCAGCAGTCTGACTTCTCTACCTACCTGGTCACTGTTTACATCAATCCAAAGAGCTCTCAGAACTTGGGGAGCCTTATCTTCTCTCTTACGATATGTCAGGGTATTGATGAGCACTACTCAGCTTGATTTTCTTCTCTCAACCCCAAGTCAGAGTCTGCAAGTATTCTAAATGGAATTTTTCAGAAGAAGGGCATAGAGAAGACTGGTACAGAGCAGACTTTTTAACTAACAGTACCTAAGGAAGATGAAGGAATTATTAGAAAAAGCCAGGCATTTCTCATCTCATCCCTGTGTTGAATACACAAATTCAGGACATAGGCTTGGCTTCAAGTGACTAACTCATAGTTTATCAGCCTCTGTGGGTTTTATGGTCTGACAGGCTGTGTCATTCAGACCAGCGCATCTTCTGCAACTGCCCCAGGCTGCTGCCTGAGCAGACTTAGAAGACAAGACTTGGCCATAGTTCTTGTCTCCAAGATTCATAAAGACTAGAAACAGTCCCAGTCTGCATGACGTTTTGTATAAAAAATAATATGATGCCTTGGTCCTGGTAGTGACTGTATGAAGTCCTTTGGGGGTTTTACTTCTGGGTATTAATCCAATACAAAATTATATCAAGAATTTTGAAGGCTTATTGTGTGCTTCACCATCTCTGTGATCCTCACTCAAGCTGTTTCACAGGACTCAAAGTCCTAGAGTCATCTGATAGCCATTCTAACAAAGGTGTAAACCCCAAGACAAGATAATTGAAGCTGAACTATGAGTTCCTTCAGAAATTGCACCCCTCCTACACCCAATCAAGCACACAGCAGGCTCTGGAAGCCTCTCAATGTTATGCTCCCGTGCCACTCTCAGGCAGTATGGCATCCTAGCCTATGTCAAAACACACTGGCTGCTGCCTCCTGGTATTCAAAGACAACAGAGCTTTGCTTAGTCTCCTCCAAGTGCTGAACGAGTCTTAGAATGAAGAGGGAGGGATTTTAGGTCAGAATAGCTTTTGAGGAAGGCTTGTGAGACCTGACTTTAAAGGAATGAAGCACTGTATCATTTCCAGAGGCTTAGAGGCATGTATACTGGCTGCCCCTTCAAAAACTTAAGAATCTCTCACGTGGAAGAAAGGTGGATTGGAAGTCCAAGGGGGAGAAGAGTTCTGGGCCTGCCTTTGGCCATGTAGGTCAATGAGAAATAAATGTGAGTATGAAATCCCAAAGGGTGCCGGAATTTAAATTTCTTTTATATCAATGAAGGAGAATCACACCAGGATCCTCTGAGCAGGAAGCCCAGAAATGCAATTCCAGTCTCACCTCTTCTCTTCTCTCTTATCATCGTCTCCTTTTTCTACCCATTGCTGGCAAAGCTATTACCTGGGAAAACCCTTAAGGCTGTGCCCTGGCTGAACCAAGTTGGTGAACATTTAAACCAGGAAGTGGAGTGGTGAACCTGAATGGAATTGATGTCATTTGGAGGAATGTCTGAGTACACAGGCAAGGCCAGGATGAGGAAGCGAAGTTCATTTAGACAAGCTGAATGAGTGAAGTACAATAAGCGAGGGTGGATTTTCATGTGTCTGGAGAAACTCAAACAAAAGAACAGGTCAGTGGAGAGAAGAAAGTTCCCATGTCCACAGAGATCTGATGCTCTGTGTAGGTCAGGGCAAAGGTGTGCTTGAAATAGGAGAGACATGCCGCTCCAGTCAGGCTCAACAAAGCAGCCAGATTACTTTTTTTTCAGTAGAAGAGTAAATTTTTATTTTCTACTAACAAGAATTACATAAAAAGGACTTTGGAGTGAGTCTATCTTAAAAATGAAAGGCTTAGAATGCAGTGAAGAGCCCTGCTTATTAGAACACTCCCCGCCCTCTCGCCATGCAGCTACGGGCTCCCTGGAGCTCCCTGGGGAGCAAGGAAGAAGTTAGTTTTAGGACTGGATCATAAACATCACCATTCTCATTCATGCACCACTTCCAGTAGGTATGTCACTTATGCGCCCGTCTGATGCCCTAACCACACATGAGCACACCCTCGCACTCACTGCTCTGTTGGCCTCACTTGGGTAAACATCCATAAACATCCTTTCTTAACCCAAGAAATCCCTCAGAAAACTGTTTCTAAATGCATAAAATGAAATAAGTAAAATTACAGAGGAAAATTATCACAGGGAAATTCAGTTTTCAAAATATCTTTAAAATAAGTTTGGCTCTGTTAAGTAAAATACGTGTTTCTATTAGAAGAATTGTACTATCTCATGATAGATGTTATAATCTAATGTGGTAAATGACTATAAATGACACTTTGAAATACCTGAAAATATTTTGAAATCTGTTTTTTCTATTCTATTGACAGTAAAACCATGGACACTGTTAATACTACTGTGTATTGTTGCCTGTATTCACACTGGAAGAAATACGTTTCGGTTGGAAGTTAGTGGAAATAAAAATGTTGTTTTTCTTTCCCTATTTAAGTTCACAGACCCTCTGACCTCTCTCTCTCTCCATACACATCAGATTCAAGGATCCCAGGAAAATGATTTGTTTGACTTGCTTAGGATATATACTTATATGAAATATACACAGTCATTCTTAATTATTTATTACTTTTATTTTTATATAATTTACTTAATTCTGAGTATATACAATCTATTTTTTGATGATGGCTATGTTTAACAACTACATTTTTCAAATTTAACAATAGGCAATTGTAGATTAATTCACACCAGCTCCATCCCAGCACATATCTACTCCTTCCTGTTTGTAGACACATAGACTCTTGAGGTATTTTCTATATATTCAACAATGTCATTGAGCCCTTACTCAGGATCATATCCTTTACTAACTCCTTCACTCACACACATAACTGTAACACTGATATCTATCCCTCTGTAGGCATAGTCATTCATAGGTACCCTTGATATATAACACACATTGCTACATTATGTAAACATTGACAAACTCGGTTCATGGATGGCCTCAGACTTATACAATTCCAAACTTATAAATACAAGCCCAACTTACATCCCAGTTATAACATTCTTGTTCACATACACAAGCAATCCCAGTATAGTCCCTAGTCAATCAATCACACACCCCAACATCCTATTTATACTCATACCAAAATTCTTAAACGGATCAGTGCATAGATTCACATAATTCAAATACATTCAAGTACTCACACAGTGCTCAGGGTGCATTCCTTATGCACATGTTCAAATGCCCACAATTTTCCTATACCCTCCCCATTAATAAATACATACAACTAATCACCATTCATACATATATAGTTTATATAGTGAATGCATAAATTTAAAAAAAATTATGGCAGTAAAAGATACATTGTTGTTAATCACATTCAAGGTACTCCTGCTTGCTTGAAAGCACCCTTATCTTACATCATGCTTGCCACTTCAGGAAGCCATTCTGGAGGTCCTCTTGCATGAGTATCTTCGTAAGATGTGATTAAAAACAGTGAGCGGTGTTGCCAAGGGCCCTACATTGGACAGGCGGGCTCATGAAAGCATCACGGTGTGCCCTTATCACTTTATTCACTGGACCTGGCACTGTGTGACCTTCGGCTCTTCCCCAAAGTCAGAATGACCATGGAAGGTAAACATTTTGAACTAGTTCAGGACATCAAAGGAACTAGGACAAAGCAACTAAAGACATGCATTAAAAAACCTTCCAGAACTGCTGCAGAAAGTGGCAAGAACAATAGGATCAGTGTATTCCCTTGGAAAATGTTCGGAAGGAAATGAATGGCAATATGTCTTTGATTGTCATAGATTTTTAAAATTAAATGCTCACTGTAGCTTCTGATCCTGTGTGTACATTCGCTGTGTTTTATTCATATGGACTCATACATATAGATTCTCCTCCTGTCCCCTCCATGGAGAACTCATCTATACTTACGTGCACCTGCCCGCCCACACGCAGACGTGAGGCAGAGCCTGGCACTCTCCCACAGGGAAGCCTGCCTTTTGAGTCCAAGAGCACCGTAACAGGTGGGGACCAGGGCTGCCCGGGTGACCTCAGGCCATGCATTAGGGAAGAGCGAAGCACAAGCTTGGCCAGAGGGCCTGTGTTCTTCAGCAAAGCCCTAATCAGTCGTGGTCTCCTCTTTTGTCTTTTGATTTCTGATTCTCTGAACTTTCGATCCATTATTTCTCTGCCAGTAAAGCCGACGAGTGGACTGAGTGGGCTGGGGGCAGAGGACCAAGGAGGCTGTTTATTTGTTATCCATGGAAAATTCGGAGTCAAACAAAACTCCCACACAGTTTTCACAGGTTGGCAGCTTGGGCAGAACGCATCAGGAGTCTGAGACAGTGGGGAGTATTTGCTTCTTTTCCAAATAGCAGGACTCTGGTTCCTGAGAATATAACAAGGGAGGGACAAGGACAGGTGATGGAGTTTAGGAAGGGGCCCTCTGGGAGACCTCGACAGTGGGGTTGACCCGCAGTTACGAATGAGCTAAGGGCAGTGTGATCAGCAAGCTCAAGGGTCTCCACTTGGAGGGTCAGCCTTATTGGCCCAATCTCTACAGTGTGTGTGAAGGACTCACACATGGTTGAAATTGGGCTTGATTTTGTACCTGGAGGCTCTCCAGCCCCTAGAGCCAGAAGCACTTGCAAGATTAATCTGAGGCCTTATTGATATTTTATAAATGAGATCATCAGAGTCCAGAGAGCAGAGAAATCCGGATCAGCTCAGTCGCTTCTGGCTCTGAGGTGTGTGTGTGGTGGGGGGGTTGTCACTTGCAGCCTAGGCCCTTCCACCTAGAAGCTACTATCAGCCTCAAGCTCTGTCTGCTCCACTCTTTGCTTTAGCACAGTAGATGAGTGTGTGATTCAGCTTTCTGCTGCTATGACATAGTACCTGAGGTAAGCAACTTTGCTCAGGAAAGACAGGCCTCAGAGATGTCCGAGTTTTTGATCGTGGTCACCTGCTGCTTTGAGCCTGTGGTAAAGTAGCGCATCATGGTGGCAGTACATAGAGAGGAAGCTGCTCATCTCATGGTGGCCAGAGAGCGAAGAGAAAAAGAGAAGGGTATGGGCCAAACAAACTCTCAAGTGTCTTCTCCAAGGGCATCCCCCACCCTGTGACTTAAATTCCTTTCATTGGGCTCCACTCCGTTAAGATTCTACCGCCTCACAATAGCACCAATACAAGTTGAGGGCCAAGCCTTAAAACACACACCCTCTGGGGAGCATTTAAGAGCCAAATGATAAAAACTAGCCAGGAATGCAGTTTATGTGACCATGTAGGGTATGGTAGCAAGGGACAGAGCTTGGCTTTGGGACTAGCTAGGTCACAGATTAGCAGTCACGCTTCTGAGTCACAGGTACCACACCTGAAAACACAGGGTTTGTTCTAAATAACCGTTAGGTTTTATCTTAGGTCCCGAGATTGGGAAACCCAAGATCAAAGTGCTGGCAGATTCACCGCCTGGAGAGAGCTCTGTTTCTGGGTTGTAGGTGGCACCTTCTTGCTTTGTCTGCACATGATGGAGGGCAGAGAGGGAGGAAGCTCTCTAGGAGGTGTGATTAAAACTTTAGCGAGTGCCCTGCTAAGTTCTGTCTTTAGATAGCCCATCTGTGGAAACATTGTGGGTTGTCCTCATCCATCTTATTCCCTGGATCTCTGGTTTCTGGCCCATCCCTGAAGTCAAAACGACCATGAGAGGTGAATATTTCAAATGGTTTCAGGACATCAAGGCAGCCACAACAGCACAATTAAGGATATGAAAGCGAACTTCCGGCACTGTTTCTGAAAGTGACAAGAATGAGGGATGTGTGTGTTTGAAGCGAGGGGGAGAATTTGGAGGAGGATTATGTCAATGTGTATTTTATTGTAATAAATGTTTTTAAATTTCAATTTTCATTATATTTTTCTATCATACCTCTTATAATACACATAGGTCCCTCCCCTCACGTTGCTTACAATCTGCAAAGAACATTGGCACTTGGATCTAGACAAGACTTTCCAGGCCATGCTAAAAATCCATGAGCTTTAAGCAGTTGTGTATAAGGCAACTCATGAGTAAAAGGTGAGCCCCAGTGCCTACCTTAGGGCTCACAGTGTCACCCTAAGTGAAGGACACCACCAAACTGACATCGCAAGGTGGCCCAGCAAGCAAGAACTAGAACTCAAAGGAGGGAGGGTAGGCTGGAGTAAGCTAGGAAGTCTTCCCAGAGGAGGTTTTTATCCCAGTGCTTGGGGTAAGTAAGAGCTACCTACACCAAGAAGAACACTCTGTGGCTTCAGTAATCCATCTCTCCAAGACAGGAGGGAAGACTGAGGTCCTCAAACAGGGAGAGGAGATCCAATTCCCCACACTGCGCTTATTCAATTGCTTATCCAACCTCCGCGAATGCAGCCCCTTGGTTGACAATCACTATTTTAATGAGGCTGGAGTTGGGGACAGGGTAAAGATGAGGGTGACAGAGTGCTGCCTTGAGTCCATGTACTCTACTAGGGAAGCCAGAGGCCTAAGCAAGACCTTCAGAAGTGTGCTCACAGCAGGTCTGACGTGCAAGGATGCAAAAGGGGGGCAACTCCTCTCTCCAGCTAGCACCGATGCAGAAAGGAGCTAGGGAGACTTGGTCAGGGAACAGCAATGAGAACCAACATTACTGCTTTCTGTGTGCCCTAAACCACGTACATACGTCATCTCATTTGATGTGCATGCCCATCCTTTGGGGTAGCTACCACAATGACTACATTTTACAGATGAAGAAAATGTTAACGCAGGAATGGAAAAAATGGGCTCTCACATCTGAGAAGTTCAAGGGTAGAGCTGGGACAGGGAGATCAAGGTTTCAAACAACGCCACTAAGATTCTCTCCTCCCCTGTCACTTTTCACCTCTGCTGCTTCCCCTGGGTCCTTCACAAGAACACCCTACCCCTTGCTAACGCTGTTAGTACGGCAGCCTAACCTGCAGCTAGGACTCGCTTGGGTTGCCTAGAGCCTGTTGAAGGCCCATTTGCTCAACACATAATGGGGATTAGAATTCATTAATGCACTACAAATTAAAGTATTAATAACGGCTGTGGAGTTTAAATGAGAGCCACGGAAGGGAATCGGGCAAGGGGTGGCCCCTCCCGCGTCCCCCACCTAGCTGCATTGTTCTGGCGCAGGCAATCCTGCTATCTTTAATATGCTGTGACAGCCGCTGGAGTGACCCCAGACAATAAACAGGGCCTCCTAGTTAAGTATTAATCTGCCAAAAGAATGACCTTCATCCACTAAAGAAGGGATGTTTTTAAAAACCTTGCAAGTGGAGGAAGGCTCATTTGCTCGCTCATTTAGCATATTAAAAGGGTATTATTGCTACAAAGAAGAAATCTAAACGAGGCCTGGGCAGGAGCTGCAGATAACACCGGTGATTAAAGGTACAGGGTAATGATGAACACGGGGGCTGCATCTGTTATTGCCCACCAGCATGGTAGAACCTGGCTGCCGGCACGCTGGCTGGGACCCACGCTGTCAGAGGGAGGGGGCACATCCAGGCGCCGGGCACTGCCCATCTCCACCCTGGGACAGCAAAGCGGGCGGAGGGGTGTCCGAGGCTACTGCAGAGAAAGGGGCTCAGAGGGACGGTTTCACACAAGTCCCCGGAATGACCAGTCTCCCTCAGTGCTCCTCACCTCAACCTTTCACTTGTTTACTCCTAGCCTCCCAGGTCTCTGCAGGGTAACCCTTTGGGTAGCACCGTTTCCCGAGAGCCCAGGCTCTTCTCCCAGGGACCAACTCCTGGGGAGAAGGTCCGTCAGGGAGAGAAGGAGGGAAAACGGATGCGTGGGACTCATCTAGCTTCTACCCGGATAATTAACGCCAAGTCCTGAGATGTCAGAGGAAGGACTGGGCGGGAAAAAGAGGACCCTCTTTTAGCCGGTGGCATTTTACCTAGGGAAGATGGGGGCCTTGGCAAAGCTGTAGCAAAGAGAGAAGAGAAGTATAATTTTATTTTCTTTTTTTATCTTTTATTTTTTAAAGACGATAGAAAATAATTAAAAATTAGAAACAATACAGAATTTCACTAAACAACACGTTAGGAATTCAACAGTGGTTGTTATATTGCATATTGTTGTCTTCCAATTAGTTGTTCATATTACCAAATATAAGCATGCAAAATTGGTCCAAAAAATTAAAAAGAAAAAAAATTTAAACATTAACTGTTCCTTTCCATAAACCAATAGAAATCAGCAGTGCAGTTATCCTAGCTACCCTTGTATATACGTATATATTCTTCCTTTCCTTCTTTCTTTTTTCTCCTTTCCCTCATCCCAGTTGTTCCTTCCTTTTTTTGCAGTTCCTTTCCCTTTCACAATATCTATTGTACCTTTTGGATTTTATTTACTCTTCCTGGTTCTTATGTTAGGGAGACAATACGGTGTTTACACATACAGGTCTGATTTATTTCACTTATGAGTAGATGTAAATGTAAAACTCCAATTTAACAAAAATTGTGGGGAAAAAGGAGCTCTGCCAGGTGCCCAGTACCAGGTAGGAGGCTGCCAGGTGACCAACAGGCAGACCCTGCCCTGGGAACTTACCATCATACCGGGAGGCAAGTGTGTCTCACATGAAAAAGATAGGCACAAGATAAAGTATAAGGAACACAGAACATTTAGAATATAAGAGTTACTGATAGTAGGGAACAGTTAGGGAATTAAAAGGGAGTTGAATGACTCCAAGAGCTAAAAGTGTTTGCTCATTTATCTCTGTGTTGTGCACTCCTCAAGGACAGTGACTTTGTCTTTTTCATCTCCGGGTTTCTGTCTTCCACAACAGTTCCTGGCACGCACGAGAGGCCCCTGACAGAAATGATGCCATTTGCTCTGCGCACTGCTTCCTCTGTCAGGGCTCTGACGCAGAAACACTTCCCAGCCTCCCTTGGAGATAAAGTGGAGCACATGACAAAGGTTTGGCAAGTAGGAACAAGAATAGAAGCGTGTGTGGTTTGAGGTATGGAAGAGACAGTGTACCTTACACATCTCCTTCTCCTTACCACAGCAACCTTGGCAAGTATGTGAGGGGAGGGGACTGTTACCAGCTGGGAGAAGGCTGGGTCCATGGGTCACTGGATGGAGGTGAACTTGATCAACCCACATCAGTATTTTTAGACATTGGTTGTGCTGCATCTCTAAGACTTAGGGGTTTACCTATTGAGGCAGTGAGAGTTACTTGCCTTGTTTAATAAATGCAGTGTTTAATAACTGTTTGTTGAATTCATAAATGAATACCCTTCCTTAATCCACATGTCACTTTAAGGAAGATGTTTCTATGTGATAGGTAAGGCAATAAATTCAGAGTCAACAAGTAACAGAGCCAAAAGTTAAATTCATCTCTTCAAATTCCATGCTTTTTTATTTTAAACAAAAGAATAAAAAACAATATAAAATTTCAAAACAAGATTGTAGGAGAGTAACAACGGTTAGTATATTGCATATTGTTTTCTTCAAAGTAGTTGCTCATATTACAAGATAGAAGCATGAAAAATTGATCAAACAAAGCAAGCATAAACCTTTCTTTTCAGTGAACTAATAGCAATAACAACTATAGTTGGCTTTTGAGAATGTAGCCCGATGTATATTTTATGTGGAATTTTACCAAAAGATACTTCAGTGCATTAGAGGTTAGGTAATGTTCGAATGAGAGCATTCCGTGGTCACCAGTGCTGTTCTGTCATCTTGGAGGTGTTCCGAATTGAGGTTCCCCAATGAAGTGTTTTGGCCACTTGATTTCTGTCTCTGCCGTTGAGAGAGATTTTTACCTCTGCATTTCACAGCTCAGGAAAGAGGAATCTCCTTCCTAGAAGCAGATAGGTTAACCTCCTCAGAGAGCCTGATCCACACTGGCTTTTGTGTCTCACCTTATGAATATATTTGTCAACCACCCAAGAGCTTCCACAGCTGTGGAGCCTGGCACACGTGAATTAGGAGGCCTGGTGATAGAGGAAGACAAACACTGCCAAGTGCGTGCACTGTGAATACCCTCCACGCTGCCACTGCTGCAGGGCAGGCAGCGGGTGCTGAGTAGGATAATGGCCTCCACGCCAAGCCAACAGGCCAAGTGTCAGGGGTTGGGGGAAAGGGAGGAGGCCACAGGACTGGAAATAAGTTTAATCTCTGAGAGAAAAACTAGGAAGAATCAACTGTAATGGATACAACCATTTATGACAAAGCAATCCAGGACTAAATCTTGGATTATCCTGTGTCCCTATTCAATATCCCTCCCCTTGACTTCCTGGAAGGTGTAGGTGCTCAGTTCAGCTAACAGGAAAAACACGAGGGGCTTGGGGGAAAAAGAAGAATCAAGATATGTTATGTACAGGTGCAATTTCCCTTTGATGAATGTGATAATTCTGCATATCTAAAGTGTACCAGTGAAATCAATATTTAAAAGATTAGTTGCCAGATGTGGTGGTACATGCCTGTAATCCCAGCACTTGGGAGGCTGAAGCAGGAGGATCACTGAGAGCTTGAGGCTAGCTTGGGCTACAAAGTGAGCTCAAGTCCAGCCTAAACTGCATAGTGAGCTCCTGTCTCAAAAAAGATTAATATTGTGTTTATAACATTAAAAGAATAAAAGAATTCATGCTAAGCACTGTAACAGGAACTGGGACCGAGACACACAAATGGGTAAGAAGGATCAAATCCAGGCTGAGGGTCAGAGAAGCACCCAGCAGTTCTGAGAAATAGCTATTGCTCCCAGGGCTGTCACTAAACCACAGGGTGCCTGGTGCAGAACAGAAAGCAGGACACTGGCAGGATGGCCTTTCTCTATGAGCTAAGTGATGTGTTGCACAGTGGCGCCCCCTAGTGCCACAACCACTCATCATCTCTCTTCCACTCTCCATCTTCCACCTAAAATGTGTGTTCCCCCCGGATCTGAGCTCTCAGACACTCAAATCCACGTAGGCCTGGGCATTAGAGCTGGACAAATCTAGAAATTTGTCATCACATAAACTCTCTACCTGAAAGATGAAGAAACCAAGATCTAGAGGAGGAGAAATAATCTAATAGAGACCATCGTTTGAAATTTCTGGGGGAGAAAAGAGATGTCTCGTGTACTTATTAACATTCAAACCAGAAAATGTACAAGATATGGAGCAAACTAGTCAATAGATGACCAGTAACCTGGCCAAGGTGGGGCTGAGGAGGAAAGGTCATAATCTGCTCAGACAGAGCTGGGCACAGTACCTGCCACACCTATACTCCTCAAATGGAGTCCACTCTCCAATTCATGTCTTTCTCTTTGTTATGGCTTGTGTCCTGATGTCACCTCAAAGCTTCATGTGGTCATATGTGGGGCTTTCTTGAGGTGGCTAAATCTAGGGTATGTGATTCTGGGGTTAAGGGTGCATGTTTACTAAATTGGTCCACTGCTTGGTTAAACATAATTCTGGGTGTGGATAAGGAGAAGCCCTACCCTGGGTGTGGGTGGCCCCACCCACAACACAGGTAGCCTAGCAGGGATAGAAGGGAGAGGCAGGTTGCTGTTGCTTGCTGTTTGATGCCTTCTGCCTGTCATGCTGTCAGGTATTTCTCCTCTGTTGTCCCATCTGCTATGCCACCCTGCCTTGGAGTCAGCTAACTGTGGACTGAAAACTCTACAAACTGAGCTAAATAAATAATGTGGGTGTCAGATATTTTGTCTTAGCAACAAGAAAAGTAACTAAGACACACTTGGTTCCAAGTACCCTCCATCCCTCAGTTCTAAGCAATTTGCTTGCAAAACCATAGGGAAATTAGAGCCTGGGAGAGCCCTCATGGCTGAGAAAGTAGTCAGTCTAATTACTCAATCCCACTGTATTTACCACAGTGGAGAGGGCTGCGGAGGATCTGTCAATGCCAGACAAAGGTGAGCACGGAGTAGCTGCAAGTTATGGTCCCAACCATGTGAGCGCACTGTAAGGAAGATGACATTCCTTCTGAAAGCAAAAGGATTAGGGCACTTCTACTCTGACACTATTAGCCTGATCCCTGCTAGCCTGTTCCACAGTCCTGGGTGACAGCTCACTCATAAACATTCTTGGGGGTCCCAGTTCAATTTAGTTGTTATCTTCTCCATGATGTGCTCCCTGACATCCTCACCATCCCCAAATATACTGTGCACATCACTGTTACGGCATTCACCACTTGATGCACAGAGCTCTGAGAACTTCCTGAGAAAGCCCATGCTGTCCTGGTTTCTGTGTTCCTAGTAATGCACAGGGCTGACGCACACTACAGTTATGCATTAGTTAATGCTAACGGTACATTCCGAAGTCCTGAGGTGATCTCCTGTCTGTGCAAATCCACAGAGCAAATTTACATAACCTAAAGTCTGCCACAAAGTCACTAGGTGACATCATCTTACGAGATTACCCTCATATAAGTGTTCTAACATTGACCAAAATGTCATGATGTGGCACATGATGGTAGTCATTTAGTAAATATGTTGAAATCTGATAAAATTCACATCAATTTCCACATTCTATTACCTGTTGGGATGTTTCACCTGGCTCTATATTTTGGTTTTAGGCTTTCTTTTTCAACTACAAACTTTTAGGTCTGGAGTAAGTGCTAGAGGACAGCCCAGGGCGCACGTAAAATGATGTCCTGGCGGGCAGCCTTCAGGCTCCTGATCCATTTGGAGAAACAGCGCAGAGAGGCGTAAGGAAGCCAGACTGAGGTTTCACCGTGGGTAAGTGCGGAGCTGGATGGAGCACTGGTCTGTCTGACTCCTTGGCCCTTGCTCCTCCAATTTAGCTGCCCCAGCACGTCCTACTTCCAAGTACCCACAGTTAGAGACTGTCAACACTATTTGCAGCCTCAGTGAAAGTACTCTCTAATTTTCTGGGCTGCCCTAAAGTCACATACAACCTAGAGTGGACTTAACAGCCTCATTTCCCGGTGACATCTGCCTCCATGCATGGCCCTTGCTGTTTTAGAAGCGCCAGTCTCAGTGATCCATATCCTGCTCAGGCTGCCTCTGGCTGCCCCACTGGGCTCCATATAAGCCTTCTTTTGGGTTCTGGACCGATTTTTTCATCAGCTTTTGTAGGTTTTATATAATAAAGACAAAACTAAGAACTCTGTGCAATAAAAACCTGGGACAAAAGTCCCTGTTGTCACACCCAGAGACCAAATAGGAGCTTCTATCTAGTTACACTAGAAGATCCCAGGTTTGGGTCTGTTTTTTATATATTCCCATAAAGTTAGTGTGCACCTTAATTTACCTGCTTTTTGCTAAGCTCTTTATCGATTCATTTACATTTTCACCTTTCTAAAATAAAAAGGCATATGAGCCATGTTAAGTTCGGAACCATTTAGAAACCAGCTCTGTTCACGCTTTCTTCGGGCTCAGGCAGCCTGACCGTTTCCTTATGGAACTGCGAAGGCCAAGGGTCACATGCAGCACATATCATATGAGGTTAAGGGTAAAGCAGAAGGGAGCAGAGCAAGGGAGGGCGGGGAGAGACTGGCAGGGAAGAGAAGAGCAAACCAAGTGGAGACCGGAGGCTGGAGGAGTGCCGGAGAGAGGCTGCAGCAGTGGCACAGGCAGTGGGCACAGGGGACAGCAGGCTTCTTGATGTCTTCCTGGCATTGGAAAAATACAGAACACTGCCGCCGCGGTGGGACATGAGATCACACATGTTGCCTGCTGAACCTCTTGTTTCCGGGTTGAGAATTCTGCTCTGCACACCAGAAGACCACGTCCTTAAAAATATCTTCAACTTCGTATCTTCCTATTGGGGGACCAGGAAAACGGGGGTCCGGGAGAGACGGAAACAGCTTCAGTCCACTTGGAGAGGAAAGCCAAGGGGCTTTAAGTGTGGCGTGAGCCCATTCAAGGGAAAAGAGGAGACTCAGGAGGAACCTGGAGACTGGAAATAACTCAGTTGCAAATATCTACATTTTACTAATAGAGAGGAACTGTTCCAGATGCCAAGAAAGAAGCAGCCTGCACAGGTGATGGATTTTCCCCCCCGGATATAGGAATTGGTGTCACAATTAACCTCTTGATGAGAGATTTCTCTCCATTAAGTTTCAGTTGACAGGTGGTGACAGGTGGACACTGGCAAGGATTGACTGACAACCGGAGAAGATGGAGCCATTAATCCTGCTCTCCTCCCGGAGCACCTTCCTGCCTCCTTCTCTCCAAATGCCCTCTGTCTCCAAAAGCTAATGCCCAGGGTCTCTGTCAGAACATACTGACTGACCGCTTGCTCCTTTTTCCTTCCTTCACTTCTTTCTGGAGCTGGACCCCTTTTCTCCACCCAGGCTGTCAGAGAACACAGTGTATATTTTAAAAACAGTACTCAGCATATTTCATAATAAACTTTTAAACAGTAACTTTTCTGTTTCTCTTGCCAGACTCTGTACGAGCAGAAGCTCTGGCCTACGCACACTTTGCCTTAGTTTCTAGCACAGTACCTGTTACATTACAGAGGTGAAATAACTATCTCTGAATGAATGGATAAATGGATGATCATAGAACTGTGAATCTGGCCTAGTTTTCCATCCTGGGCATTCAAATATGGAGGTTGCAGTGCACTGGCATATTTAAGCAAATTAAGTGACTTGAGATAACACGAACCAATCACCCAAATACTATTTTGCACTTACCACTGTAGTAGATAACATATCTCACTGTCCCAGCAAAAGTTTCTAATTTTGCACCATTTATGGCTTGTGTTGAATTATTTGCTATGAAGACTGCTCTTTCCGAAGGGGCACAGGTCCCCACATTTAGTAAACATATGGTCCTTTGGTACTGGCTTCACTTTACACCGTGCCTCGTACCTGTTATTCACAGGAAGCTGTGCCCCACTCTTGTCCTGTAACAAACCTGTGCTGCTCAGCACTGCATCTGCCAGCCGTCACATTAATATTGAAAGAGACATTCATAAAACCCCCCTAGGGAATGAGCCACCCATTTTTCTGGTCCCCAGAGGATATACAGGCAAGGATGGAGAAAGCAGCCTTGTGGTGGAACAGTCAGGACTTTTCCAAATTCATTGACAACAGCCCTTGGGGCAAGAAAGTCAGCAACACTCTTGCTCGAATTCATTACACTAGCAAAAGAATAGGCTCTGCTGTAGAAATCTTGCAAATAATCTTTCTAATTTCTGGTGAGAACAAAAGGAAATTATAGGGCGATGGTGCCAATTCCCCACTAATATCCTTCTCAGAACCAAGAGGTAATTGTTTCAGGGAAGAAGTTGAGATATTGTGAAGATCTACGTGCTTGCTGTATGGGGCTAAGCATTGGGAATGCTTCCTGCCTTGGTGGTACTGCAGAGAGCAGGTGGAGAGCAGCGTGAAACCCAGGAGAAAGAAGCATGGAGTTGCGTATGTAGATCAGATTATACCTTAAGGAGTAAGGTATAAAGGGTTTTTAAGTTTCCAGGCAGGCCACCAAAATTAAGACAACAAAGAAGAAATAAAGAGAATTCCTACCTAAGAAGTGGCCAGAACCATTTGAAATCCTGGTCACGAAAGGCTACAGGCCAAGCCATGAATGGTACATCTGGGCACAGCCAGAATCTAACATGCTAGCAGGGTGAAACCCAGTGCCTGAAAGTAAACTGCAGAGGAAGTTACTCTCAGCTGCTTCCCAAAGGGAGGCAATCTGGTGTAGGGAGTGCAGCCTTTGGACTACCTGCTTGGGCTCTTAGGCAAAATCTTGAACAGGGCACAGACACATACCTGTAATTCCAGCACTTGGGAGAATAAGACAGGATGATTGCAAGCTTGAGGCCAGCCTTGTTTACATAGTGAGTTCAAGGCCAGCCGAGACCACATAGCAAGATTCTGCTTACAAAGACCTGGGAGAAAAAAAAAAAAAGGCAGACCCTGACACTACCATACCACTAGCAGAGAACTCCTGAAGGTGGGACTGAGGGGAAAACATATTTAACTTTTTTCCTAAGTGAGCCCTGTGTACTCTTAAACTTAAAAGCAAATAACTTAGTACTTGAGGGGACACATTTTTGAACAAGAGAGACTGAGTTTCTGATAGCAGCTTCAGGCTCACTGACTATGTAACTGGGCAATGCCTTGCCCCTTGGATCCTGTTTGCCAAATGGAAAATAGAAATAATTAATAATAATAATAATAATACTCTTTAGGACTGTTGGGTAGATTAGACAAAACATTTAATATAAAGTGCTTAGCACAGAGCCTAACACATGGTAGTAAGTGGTAATTACTATTATGTAATGATTATTATGGTCTTTTGGGGTAAAAAAATGCACATGAAGTAGTTGTGGACTGATACACTCAGAGTCATCCTAAAGGTAAACATCTTCCTGTGAAATAGTCCTCATTTCTGGGGAAGGAAGCACATGACACTTTTCGTTGTTTCCTGCGATTCAGCACTTGTTGCTAGCACTTTCTGTGTTTCTAGGAGGCTGAGGGAGTGGTAGGAAAATCAAAGATGAGTCAGAAGAGAACCAGGGACAGAAGCTTCATCCACAGTGCTTTGGAGCAACTGCAAATGATAGAATGAATTAGATGCAGTTTCCACCACTCATGCTTCTGTCCTTTCTCTTCATCTGTCAAACCTATGAGCACTACCCCGGTCGCTTGGAGAGACACAAATACATATGTATTATTTTCCTCATGAAGTCAGTCACTTGTTTATGAGTGTTTATTGAGAGTCTCCTATATCCCAGGTACTGTTCAGGTACTGGGAACATAGAGGTGAGCAAGAAAAATATGACTTCTACTCTTTTAAAAAATAACCCAGTTGGTGCACTTCGAATGAATGCTGCCATTTACACTGCACTAGGTATTACAGAAAATACCGAATAATTCTCAGACATATTACAAGTCCTCAGGAAATGTACAATAACAATAATGTATGGGAATTGATTGCCTTCTGTGAATAACTCCAGTCCCCAGTGGTCTTTCATTCCTTTGAACTTTATGTCTGTCCATCCAGTGTTGGTAGGCACACATTTATTCTTCTCTATCCTAGAAAATGCCTGTATCAGCTGGTTTAGGCTGGTGAACAAACTACTGCAAATCTTTTGGCTTAACACAGCAATGGCTAGTTTAGTTCATGATTGTGTGTGACTTGGACTGGAATCAGCTGGGCAATTCTTCTGGTCTTCAGTGGGCTCATTTGAGTCTGCACACAAATGCTGCTCTGCAAGGCATCTGGGTGTTAGAGGGATCTTGTCTCGGACATCTGTGTGGACTAGGAAACATGGCTTCTCAGTGTCAGGTTTGTTCCCTGCAGTAATTTGGCAGAACTTCTAGAACATGAGTGGAAGCTTCTGAAGTCCTGGCTCAGAACTGATGCCTCACTTCTGCTGCATTCTATTAGTCAAAAATGCAAAGGGCTCACCCAAAACCAAGGAGGAGAAAAGGAATACACTTCTGATGGATGTAACTACAAAGACATTGCAAAGGTCACTGATAAAGGGAAGAAGGTACTGAACCATCCCTCCTCCTCTCCATCTACCACATGGTCCATAAAGCATCTTAAGGGAGCAATGCTACCCACACATTTTTATATTCTCAGAGATGGGAGTAGGTTGTCCTGACTAATGTTATGGGAGCAAGCATGACGTCAAAAGCTGAGATTTGAAGGATGAGTAGGGGTTCACTAAGGAGAAAGCATGTTCTGGCCAGAAAGAACTGTATGGTATGTGGAAAGTCCTGCAGCAGCCTGAGATGTTATAGGAAGAGAAGTAACGGGGGGGGGGGGGGGGCTGGGCTGAACTAGCAAGGAGAGATAGTGCTACAGGCTTAGGCAGGCATCATAATTGAAGGCCTTGTAAACCTTGATAAGAAATTTGGACATTATCCTAAGAGCAATGAGGAGTCATTAAGGAGTTTTAAGCAGAGGCCAGAAATGATGAGGCTTGTGTTCCTCAAGGATCGCTTTGACTGCAGAATGGATGAAAGGACAAGAGGTGAAAGTGGGAATAATAAAGTCTTATTTCAAATCTGCACATGCCTCTGGCAAGATGAGCGGGTTGCCTGCTACTTATCCTGTAAGGGGGTGCTGCTGGACGGAGACCCCCCTGCGGCGCTGTATGGGGGAGAGCTGTGTTCAGGCGAGGTGAACAACAGTGGCGTAGAAACCTCACTCCTGTGACTTGCAGTGTGTGACTGCAGCCAATATCTCAGCCAGGAGGAACAATAGAAAGTTCACAGATTAAGATTCTTCCTACCTTTCTATTAGCAGAACTAATCATTTGCCTTTAAGTAAGACATTTCATTTTCATTAAAGTAGTAGCCAAGAATAAGTAAAAAGAAATTAATTTCCAGGACACTCAAATTCAACAGTATTTCATTTCCTGTCAGCACTGAGGTTAACCCAACTCTTACCCCTGCAGATACCTAAGGAAATTTTAGCATTTATTGAGCTCCTACTGTGTGCCAGGAAATTTATAAATTTTATGTCCTATGATGCTTCCAACTGCCTCCACAGGTCAATGTAATCACTCTGTCCTACAGGTGAGGCTAGAGAAGGCACATCCTTGCCCAAGGGATGCGTGGAGAAAGGGCAGATGTGTAGTGTGAGGCAGGCTCCTCTGATTCCAACACCCAAGGTAGCTCTCAGCCATGTCCTAAGCCTTGCAGGACAATGGGAAAGGGGGAGAAGTCCTGGATTTGCTTTATCTGATTTCATCCTCCCCCAAACCCTTTAGGGTAGGTGTCATTAACATCTCTACCTACAGATAAGAAGAATAAAGTGCAGAAAGGTCACATAACTTACTCAAAGCCACACAGCCAGATCATAATACATGGCCTCCCATGTTTTTCCCACCATCCCATACTGTCCTGAAAACTTAGAACTTTCTTAAAGAAGTCTTTCTAGTCACTGTGTGTGACAGTTCACTGATTGTGTCAACTTGAGTAAGAAATGCCCAACTAAACGGGGTTAGCATAGTTCTGGGTGTGGGTGAAGGGATTTACTGAGGACAGGAAGCCCACTCTTGTGTGAACAGCACCAACCAATGGGATCGTGACCTGAGTAGACTAAAAGGGAAATGAGGAAGGACAGCTCCTTCTGTTTCTTCAGAGGCACTCCAGTCTTCACCTTCACCTTGAACCTTATCTCCTGGCTTCCAGTGCAGACCCTTTGGCCTCCTGTAACAGACTCACACAGGACACCACAGGGAGCTCTAGATCTTCAACCTCTGACTGGACCCTTCTGATCTCCAGCACCCAGACAGCCCTTTGGCACTCTTCCACACCTGACTCTGCAGGCAGCTTTGTAAGCTTGCCTTGTAAATCCTTATATATTTATATATCTTGCATTAAATCAGTTTCTCTAGCGAGCATTGACTGATAGGCTGTGTAAACAAAGCTGTGAATAATCCTCCGGTGTTTCTTTCCTCCTTCTCGCCTCTGTCAGCTACGAGCTCCTGGGTGGTGTGCTCTCTGCCTTAAACTACTCTCTATCCCTACCCCAATCCAGAACCTGGCAGTGTTGATCAAAGCCCAGAAATTACTCAGTCTGAGCTGCTTCTCCCCAGCAGCAGTGCCTTCTTTAGCCTCACACATGTACAAATATGAGCTGAGTTTCCTGAGCCAGTGCAGTTTATTAGAAAACAAGACATACAACTGCAGTTACCCAGGGACAGGGCAATCCCAGTCAGAACAGTGGCAAGCTAGTTCACACTCCCCATTTTCTCCAGCTGCCAGGGGCTGCATGTGGATGCCACTGCTACACCAGGTCGTCAGTCACCAGCAGGGAGAAGCCGGCCTCCGGCTCCTCAGGCAACAACATCAGGAGGAATAATGAGCTGCTTTGAGAGAGGCGAGAGCTTTCTGATCGAGAGACATATGGGGCTGTCACAGTGACAGATGGACAGAAAGGCTCCTTCCCCAGTACACCACCCTAGTGACCTTCACTCTCTACCCTTCTTCAGGTCTGTCTGTCCCTTCACATGGATGTGTGACAGCAGGAAGGGCAGAGGGAGAAGCAGAAGACCATCCATTGAGAGATGGGGAAGCATCACATTATCATGAGAATGTACTTGGGTGTTGGTTTTGTGACTCACATTAAAAGGCCATTGGACCCATTTATTTACCTGTATTATGAGAGAGTTAGAGTTCTTTAATCTTCAGGGATAGAATTTCCATAATTTTACAATGTGGCTACTAAAAATTCCCAGTATTGGACAGAGAGCCTTCATCATTTTAAAATAAACATATTTAGGCTATATTTTTATCTAATGAGTTATGTAACGTGTTTGTTTTCCATATTGTCCCTACCTGGGGAGTCTTGTTCTTGAACTCAGAAGATCTCCATTAAAACCTTTCGCTATTCACTGTGTAACTCTGGTGAAGTTACTTGGTTTCTCTGAGCCTCAGTTTGCCCATGTAGACAATGAATGTAACAAATGTATATCTCACGAGGTTTCTCTGAGCATTCAAGAAGCCAGCATATATATGGAACACTTAACACAATATCTGGTGCCAAATAGCTGTTCTGCAAATGTTTATTGATTCAGTTGTGATTTTTTGAATGAAGCGTTGCCAGGGAATGGGCTATTCTTAATTGAAAGACTTAACACACAACTTGTTCTTAGTGTTGGTATCAGTGCTGGTATCAGATTAGAGCTGGTTTTGCTACAAGTATCACTGTTAGTGTCAGAGCTATTTCTAAGGTAGCTTTCAATGTGTAAAGACTAAGATCAGTAGATGGATGAATCAGTTCTTCAAGTTCTGAAAAGCGCAGGGTAGATTCATCTTGATTCTGCTTCTGTGTTCTACACCCATCCAGGAGATGGTGAATCTCTGTCAAGCCCAGAGCAAAAAGCAGCTGAGATGACACTTGGGGTAAACAAGGCAAGGAAGGCAATAAAATGCATCAAGACGGCCAGGAGGAGACCAGTGCAGAGACAGGCAGGTGTCTGCTGCCTGTGCCCAGGGTATCATTGTCTCCAAAATTTGATGTGTGCACACAGACGACCCAAAACCTAGGGGTAAAGTTGTCTGGGTCAGAGCACAGCTGGGAATGAGCAGCACGCAGGCAAAGAAAGGGTAGGGAGAGAAGAGCTGGAGGAGAAGAAGGGGGGGGTGCTTTGGTTTGAACACGTGCCCCAAACTCCTGGGTTGGAAATATAACTTCCCCTGTGACAGTATCAGGAGATGTGACCTTTAGGAGGTGATTAGGTTCTGAAAGCATCACCCTGGTGAACTGATAAAGGCTGTTGTCATGGGAGCAGACTGTTATAAAAGGGAGAGTTCAGTCCCCACCCTCTCTGTCTCATGTCCCCACCTTCCCTTTGCACTCTTGCCATGGAGTGATGCACCAGGAGGGCCCTGGCCAGGTACTAGTGCTATGTCCTTGGACATCCAGCCTCCAGAATCCTGAGCCAGCAGACTTCTGTTTTTTTTTTATTTTAAAGAGAGAAAAACAAAAACAAAGACAAAAACTATACAAATGATACACAATTTCAAAACAAGATGATAGGACATCAACAATGGTTGTTGTATTACTTACTGTTATCTTCACAGTAGTTGCTCAGATTACCAGGTATAGGCAAGCAAGATTGATCAAACAATTAAACATTAACTGTTCCTTTCAATAAACCGATAGAAATTAGTAGTACAATTATCTTAGCGATCTTGTGTATATATACACATACATATTTTCCCTTCCTCTTTCTTTCTTTTCTCTTTTCCCTCATCCCAGTTGTTTTATCCTATTGAGCAGAATTAAAAAGAACCAGACCCCCTAAATTCAAAGACCTAATCCAAAAATGGGCATCTGAGATGAATACACACTTCTCAGATGAACAAACTTCTATTTTTATAAATGACTTGATCCCAGGTAAGCTGTTAGAGCAGCACAAATGGATTAAGACAAAGGACGAGAAGTTGATTTAGGAAAGGAGGGAAAAAAGGGGAAAGGCAAGAGAAGAGGAAAGACTATGTTGCCCTTCCCCTTCTTAAAAACCTTCTAAGAATTCCCAAGACCTGCAAGGGACAAGCTAAGCTCCTGTGCCCAGGCGATGCCCTATGGAATCTGCCGGCATCATACCTTGCCCCGTATTCACACTAGCCCAGCCCCAAACAAGACACCGGGATTCTACCTTCACATGTTTGTCCTTGACTCTTGTCTCAGAAAACAACTGTGCAGCCTTCAAGTATTCTTCTTCTGGAGAGCCTTCCTGTAGTCCTCAAGGCAAGGTTTGTCCTTAAAGTTGTCTCCAGATGACACCAGCGCCCTGCTCATACATGTGTGCATGTCTCACTAGCCCAGGAGTATTTGCTTCCTTCCGGTTCTCCTGCAGGAACGGGGCTCTCTGCTGGTGAGGATCTGGGGCAGTCTTACCACAGCTCTTGTACTATGGGTCAAAAACACATGCTGTTCCACCATTACTTATCAGCTGACAGCCAGGTTATGGTAAGAGAATTAATTCCGAGGAAAATAAAGACAAGAAGGAAAAGGAATCCAGAAGAAGAGGAGGGGGAGGATGAGAAAGAGGAAGAGAAGTAGCGAGTGAAACAGAAGATAACACCATTGAAGAGGAAAGACAGAAAGCAAAGACAATGGCAGAGTATAGGCAGGAGACTAAAAGGAAAGAGAGACGCTGGGTGTGGCAGCAATGGCTCCCATCCCAGACCTCTAGAGGCCAAGGCGGGGTGATCAAATGAGCCCAGCCCAGGCAAGTTAGCAAGCTGCTGATACCCTGTCCCCCCCCACACACACACAAACACATACACACAAACACACACACACCAAGGCTAGGGGTGTAGCTCAGTGCAGGAACCTTGGGTTCAATCACCAGTATCTCAGAAAGAAAAATAAAAAACAAAACACAAGGAAGAGAGAGTATAGCAAGCCAGGCGGTGCTGCAGACATTTCACTATGGACACCCGAAATGGGTTGCAGGGAATTACAGCACTCAGTGCCTTGGCTGAGGCTGGCTTCTTCCCACTTCTGAATCTCACAAAGTACTGAGATTTGCTCCACGCTGGGCTACCCACATCTGTAACATCTGTAAGTTGGGGTGACAGCAAGACCATAGAGCAGAGGGAGGGAGGTTTCTTACCACATGCCTTTGCTGGCTGACTTGCATGGACAGTCATCACTTAGAGCACAAGGAAGCCCCTCTTCCACGCTTCTGCTGTCTTATCCAATCCAGCGAGATTTTCTTGGGTAGACTTCTCTGGAAAACCACTGGCTGGAGTCTTTGTGAACTGGATTCAACTGTCCTCAACTGGTTTTACTATCTTTCTTGGATTTAACTCTCCCAAAATACCTGCCTCTCATTCAATTTTAGGCATCATACAATGTCTAAAATCATACCTGGCAATCCAGCCACACTTGTCTTCATGTAGGCTCCTGGCACATTGCAATGGGAGTTGCCCAGAAAGCGCAGGGGTTCAGGAGCTCGCCAGGGACCCGCAGAGCCTGAACTGGGTACATGATGCCCATTCCTACTCGCTCCATGCTGAGCCATCAGAGGCTGGTTTCTCAAGTGCAGGTATTACATGGATCTACAGCACTCCAGACAAAGGTAAATATCATTAGGGAAGCCCGTCTGCGCCTCCAATTCACAGCTTCCCAGGGGAGGCTGCTGGGGGTGGGACTAAGATAAGTGGCTCTTCAGTTAATTCCAAAGCCCACTTAATTTGCATGCCTCTGCCCTAGTCCCTAGCATCTTCTCCCTGATGCCTTCTCTAGCCAGCCTTCACTTTCACATGTACCACTACCAGAGCCCAGCCTTCTACTTTTTTTCAAGAGGGAGGGAAAATTCATACTCATCAAGAAGGATAAAAGGAATAGTATCTTTAGGTTGTTGTTCTTGGGCTTCCCAGGAGTCAGCTCACCCAGGCTGGAAAGAGGCTAGAGGGGGACAGAGGTGAACAGTATGTGTGCAGAGGGTGTAGAGAAAGCTTAGAAAGTTTCTATGGAGATCTGTCTTTCCTGAAAACAAACATAGGTCCCTCTCTCTCTCTCTCTTTTTCTCCCTCTCTCTCTCTCTCTCTCTCTCTCTATATATATATATATATATATATATAATTTTTTCCTTATTAGGTGTAGAGACCTGTAGGAAGGGAAATGGAGAATTTAAACCTCATTTCAGTCCAGAAACAAAACCTTCACCATCTACTCCAACCAGTTCTCCAGTGGAAGTATAAAGAGCTGGCTTGAGTGTCAGGAACTCTCTAGCTTCTACTTCTAACCATTAAAATGGCCAATATCTGGGTGTGGGTGGGAAAGAAACAAAGTCTAGAAACATCTTTAATCCAGGCAGAATCGTGATTCCCAATGAAATTGAAAATTACCCAATACATATTTCAGTAGGGGTGTAGAGTAAATCCAGTTATTTGGCCCTTTGCTGACAGCTTTGAAGAAGGGGAACACCATTTAAACAAAATGTTGGTCTGCCAAGGAAGGGAGGATGGCCATAATCTGGAACTGTCAAATCTCTCCTTATTTCTGCTCACTTTCCTACTTCTTTCTTGGATGCGCCCTCCAGAGGCGATGCCTTCTTTCCCATTCATCCACTTACAGATTACATTCTGAGTTGCTGGGTACAGAGGGACTTAGAACAGATCTGTAGTGTTTCTTGTCCTCTGAAAGCATGGAGGGTGGAGAAATGTGGGACACAAAATGAGACACGACAGCCCACTGGATGCAGGTAGCAAAGATGCCTATGAGGTTGGCTAAGGGGTGTAGACCCTGCTTATACAGAATGAGGCTTCAGAAGACCTTTAAGCAGAGAGACGACATGGTCAAATTGGCCAAGCAGGAAGTCACAATGCGCTCAGCATGGAAAGTGGACTGGAAAGCGTTGATAAGGCAGAAGGGCAGCCAAGAGGCTGTGGAAATAGTGCAAGGAGAGAGAGGACAGTGGACTGCTGAGAGCAGAGGCAGAAGACACAGGCAAAGGGAGCACACACACACACGCACGCACGCACGCACACACACGCACGCGCGCACACACACGCACACGCGCACACACACACACACACACACACACAATTTAAGACACTTGGTCAAGCAACTAACACCCAACAAAACAATGCACTATTCCCCATCCACAAAGCTGTATTTTATTCAGCTATTATTAATAACTGATTTGATTCTATCCATTCCATTTTACAACCTCTGTCTCCTGCAATTGTCTGGTCCTGGTAACAATTTTATTGGAGCATAAGAGGCACATTATAAATACATTTTATATTGCACATTGTATTTTAAGCAAATTTGAGACATCTTTGATTAGGTGCCTTCCCAGCAATAGCCTTGTTCAGACAGATAATTGCGTGCTGATTTTTATTTTATTTTATTTTTTTCCAGCTTTGTTCTCTCCCCTTTGGCAAAGCTGCAATCTTGCATACACACGTCAGTGGATAAAAACCCTTGAAAATAACTCTTCAGAAGAAATCTAATTTACTTTTTAATCTGGTTCGGAAATTTGCCAGAAAAATTTCCACCGACAAGCACTGCCATTTATTACCACTTATCACACACCCAGGCTGTGCTCTGGCTCCTGATGGGGCTAATGTAACAGGGGAGGAATCTTCTGATACATTATTTATTTGATACAATCCCACCCAGATAAGATCTATGGGCAGCAGAGGACGAAATGTGACCTTATCCTTCATCTCTGGGAAAGTAAGGATCTTCCCTTTTGGTTGCTCAAGGAAACCTCCCCTCTTTTGTAAAGGTTCTGCTTCCTTCAGAGCCTGAGGATGTTCACTCTGCAGAGATTCTGCTTAGACTTCACTTTCTTCCTCTGAGATCTACACACCCACTTACATGTCTCCTTGTGCTTGACCTTGAAATAATTCCCAAAGGTTTCATGAATATTCTGATTTGCTTCTTAGGGACAGAGACCTGAATAGCAGTTAGAACAGGCCTACCCAAGATTAATGGGAGGTGGCTCTTGTTGGGGAAGGAACATTAGTATGGACCAGCTGGTGCCCTTGGCCTAGGAACTTAGCCTTTCTAGCATCCTCATCTGTAAAATGAGGAAGAGAATCTTTATAACCCTATCTAGCTTTTATTGTTCATGGGGACTGAGATGTCTTAGGCATAGCAAAGTCACAAGACCTGGGGTAAAGTTCTGCCCTTTGCTGCTCCTGGCTATAATTTTCAACAGGTTGACATATCTGAGCCCTACTCCCTGATATGTCCACAAGGGGTGATAATCCTTCGCCTGCCAAACACATCAAGTTATTGAATATGAAAAGAATATCTTCCTTCGTTTTGCTTTTTATCTATAATTTGGGTCTGTTAAGAGACCATGGAGAAAAAGGAACCCTTCTACATTGTTGGGGGGAATGTAAACTAGGACAATCACCTTGGAAATCAATATAGAGATTCCTCAAAAAGCTAAAACTTAGCTAATTCTTTGCAAACATTGAAGAAATACATAAATGTATAATTAATTATGGATCAATTTATTAAATGGTGAAAACACATTATGAGATATTTGAAGAACGCACTGAAAGGATAAACAAAGTCAGGCTATGAGTAACCAGACAGGATTTCTTCCAACCTCGGCTGATAGATATCCTAGGCCATCCCTAAGTGAAAGGAAGCCCAATGCGCTCTGCTTTTCAGTACTTTTTAGCTGACAGCTCCTAATACACATCCCCAAGGTCCCTCAGGGCTCCTAGGACCCACAAAGCTGGAAATCAGACTTCACTCCACCTCCTCCCACATTTCCTCTGTAATAATGAAGATGAAAAATCTTTGAACACTGGGCCACACTGGGTTGAAACCTTGGTTTGGTTGTGCACACAATAGAATATATGAGAATGTGTATATCTTTCCTGAGCTTTTTGCCTTTGTCTGTAAAATGAGGGAAATAGCCCATACCTCATAGAATTATTGAGACAAGTCAATGGTATAATTACATTTCCTTTCACAGATCTCACTATCCACCATCAGTTACAGTCTAAGAGATGTCCTTGTCCTTCTTCTTCATCCTTACACTGTTGGTAACTAGGACAATGTCAGCGGCATATAGAGGCTTCAGTCACTACCTCTAAAATGGAAGAATGAATGAATGAATTGGTACAATACACATCAAGCAGGTCATGAGATGAAGACAATGTGCATGATGTTGTCAAGACTGTCTTGAGGCTCCAGTCAATTCTGAAAGCTTTATCTCTTCCCAATCTCTGCCTCTTATGGCTCCCAGGCCTCTCCCCTCTCTTGCTCTCCTTTTCCATCCTTTTGATTTTCAGAAATTCCAACTCCACAGATCGTCCCAGATTTTCTCTTCTCAGCAGTAGGTTTTCTTGGCCAGTGGGTTGGCAGTGAGGTTTGCCCACAAAACTTTTGTGTTTCCTTCTCAGAGCTATGCCTCCTGCGGGAAGAGTAAATATAGAAAAATGACAATATGTACATCAGTGCTCGTTAGAATGTCATCATTATACTCCACAAAGTGTCTGCCGAGGGGGTCCCTAAAGGACACTTAGAAACGAAGCAGCTGCTCCAGATTTGTTCCAGCTCACATCTTGAAGAAATGACATTGAGATAAATGCAGTTTTTCAGCTTGAGGGAGGGGAGAGAGCAGGGCTTCTTTGGAGAAGCTGGAGATGGTGAAGAGAGAATCTACGCATTTCCCACAGAGCTCAGAATAGCAAGTGCAGTGATGGTCAGAGCTGAGGACACATGGGAACAGGACCTCGCTTCATAGCTAGGGCTGCTTTGCACAAACCAAACTGCTCTGCCTCTGTTCAGGGAGTCAGTAAGCTAAAGAACTCACAATTCTATCTTAGCAAGAACAGCTTCTGAAAGAACTCCCTGCCTCTTCACAAAAATTGAAAAACCTGCTGTGCAAGATGAGTAATGCATTATTCTATACTTTTCTACTAGGACTAAATGGGGAGAAGCTGGTGTGGGGAACATGATGTCAGAGTTCTATATCTATAAGGCTATGGACAAGTAATACCAGCTAATATTCCTGTCAGCCACACAAGATATATGGAGACTGAAAGACCCAGATGTTCCCTCTGCCTGCTGGTCCTCCTGTCCTCTACTCACTGAAGTCAACATCTAGGTGAGCAGCCGACCCAGCACTCCAGGCCAAGCACCACTGTTCCATTTATCCCACCAACCTGAAAAAAGTATGTGGTACAGTTTGTTAATCCTCTGAGAAATCATATTTTAACTTAACTATTTTGTTATTCAGACTGGTAATTTTGAGCTCAAGTTGTATCACCACTACTCTAGGTCCAATGGATTCATAACTATCAGTGCTAACAACCATGGCTTGTTGTGCCACTTTGAATTTACACAGTGGTTTCCTATGCATTCTCATTAATAGCCTACAAAATAGTCAGAGCAGCTGTTATGATGCCTGCTTTACAGATAAAAAGAGTGAGGTAGAAATTTTCAATTGTGCACATGCACAAATATATGCTAGAGTATTAATAGTCCATGTGTCTCCATAAAAATGCCTTTAATGGAGAAACTCACACAAATTGATGTCAACATTCATGCAGCTCAAGATCTGAAGTTCTTACAAATCCATTAAAGCCAAGTTTATTCAACCTGCCATACATAGCTGAGACCTGAGGCTGCCGAGGATCAGAAGCCTCCTTTTGTGGTTGGAGAACCTGACAAGCTCAGTGGTAGGAAAGGACAGGCTGAGCTTAGCCACCTGGAACCTACCATCCCCTAGTTGGGTTACCAGCCTCTTAAGGAATCAGCCAAGGAAGGGATCATGGAAAGAGGCAAATAGGATGTTTCTGAAAATGGATGCAACCCTCATCTACCATTATAAGCAATCTTCAGTGTCCCTGAGCCCCAGGTTCCCTGTCGGTGAAATGGGAGTTTAAATCATGCCACTTACCATGTTCCTGGGGCTGCTGGTTGCCATTCAAACCTGGATTTAGCAGACAGAGTCATCTCTGCTAAGTGAAGGTCTCTACAACCTCACAGAGCACACTGAAGTGATTTTCCACTGCTTTAGAGATAAAGGTTCTGGGCCTGAAAATCTCCCTGCATTTCTTGCCTCAGCTCCTCAGATATGGAACCTGCTGCACCTAGTGCCTATCACCCATGTCCCTCCTTCTTTCCCAAGGCTCAGAAAACTAGACCATAAAATTAATTATCTTTATTTAGATGCTGCTGTTTTTGATGATTATGGCAGGAGTTGGTGGATTTGCACGATTCTTTTAAAAAATCTTCTTGTCTTCTATGTACCAGGGAGGAAGCAAAGTTGCATTCTATTCTCTATTCCGGAGATCTTATAGTCTCATGAGAAAGTAAAGTCTCTTAAATTCGCCGAACACTAGTCCTCTTATACATAAAGCGGAGTTAGTATTAATGCCTTGTTTTTAGGACTGTTCCGAAGATTAAGTGAAGTAAGGTGTATAACATCCTTGATACAAGACCTACACATGGTAGCATCCATTATTCTTGTTACCAGTTGCAGTGAAAATTATGGGGCAGGCATCGTACTAGAGCAATGGGATAGGTGGGCTATGGGGCAGCTGAAGAGGATGGCGCTTGCCTTTGAATGTTGTTTTGCTATAACAGACTATATGAAACTTGGAAATTTTATTTAAAAAGAAGAGTTTTCCTGTACCGCTGTAATATGTCTTTTGCTTTTCAAGGAAGATGCCTAGAAGGGGAATAGCTAAGTTTTAGCTTTTTGAGGAATCTGTATCCTGAATTCCAAGGTGATTGTCCTGGTTTATATTCCCACCAACAATGCAAAAGGGTTCCTTTTTCTCCACGGCCTCATAACAGACCCAAATTATAGATAAAAAGCAAAACAAAAGGTCATAAAAAGTAGGGAGACAGATCTTTCTCAAATGGAAAGGAGATCAAGAGATGTAAAGATGAATTAAGAGGTGTTATGTATTTATACCAATTCCACACAAGGAATATAAACATTATGTACTTCAAACATGTACTAATAAAAATAAAAAAGTGATAAATAAAAAAGTTTTGTGGGTGGGGACCCTCAGGGATCAGCAAGCTGTGAAGTTCAAGATTGGGTGGTTACATACAAAAGGTACAATAGCTATTGTGAAAGGGAAAGAAACTGATCAAAAGGAAGGAACAACTGGGATGAGGGAAAGGGGAAAACAAGGAAGGAATGTACATACAAACACACACACACACACACACACACACACACACACACACATACATGATAGCAAATGGTACTATTAATTTGCAGTAGTTCATTGAAAGAAACAGTGTTTGTATTGTTTGGTCAATCTTATATGCTTATATCCAGTAATCTGAGCAACTACTTTGAAGATAACAATATGCAATATAATAACTATTGTTGATTTCCTATCATCTGTTTTCAAATGTTGTATTATTTTCTTGGTTTTTTATTATCTTTAAAATTTAAAAAAATTAACAGTACCACAGTGGCATCAGCTCTGCCAGTAACTTTAACACCAAAAGAAATCACAGAAAATAACATATCCCATGACAGTTATCTGCAGTTATTTGGAAAAATCAGTTATGCCCCTCACAACTTTGAAAACATGGTTACTATTAGAACTTTCATGTCAAATATCAATAAAGAGATGCATATACTGAAAACAAGGTTGAGTGATTACAGTTGGTGAGGCCCATATGTTCCTCCATGCATGGCAGGAAGATGCAGGGGAAAGCAAGTGCATGCAAAAACATTACATAGTGTTAAGGGAGGAAGAGAAAGCTGAGGAAAGAGAATGTGCTGTTGAGGTAACTAATCCACTCATGTGCCAGCTACATTGATGCCTTCACAAGGGTAGTGCCCTCATAACACTATTACCTTTTAAAGTTCTCAGCACTGCTCAATATTTACATTGAAGGGCAGGTCTCCAACATATGAATGGTGAGGGGTTACTACAGCATTGCTATATCTCCGGTACTTAGTGATCTCTAGAGAAAATCAGTGAAATAGAAAAGCAATACACATCACTGTATGTTATGGAGAAGATGCTTTTTTTTTACTGCCTGCAAAGGTACCCAGGAGGGCAGGGGGCAGTCTTTTCCATCACCATAGACTCCTTGAGTGCATAGCACACGTTTCTGTAAACAGAGAAAAGGCTAGCGTGGTCTCTGCAGTCACAGAACAGTCTACTTAGGAAGACTGCATGAACGTAGAGGAGGAAAGAGGGTTCCTACAGGTGCTTCTGAGGAGCATGGTTGTTTTGCAGAGATTCACCAAACAACAGAGGCACACTGGTGTTAGGAGGAGCAGGATTTGGGACCAAGAAAGTAGATTTGTGTATGGAGATTTTTCAAAGTTCTGCTCGTGACTGTATAACCTTGAGAGAGAAAGAAAGGAAGACAATAGTCAAATTATAATTAAAGACTTTGATAACTACAGTATTTAGATCAACAATTATTTCCTCTTCTGATGCTATTAAAAGAAATTTTAATAAGTAGGCTGGTCCCTTTTTCCAGTGTTTGTGTGAACAAGTCAATAAGAAGTAAACTCCAGTTCTGAGCAGTAGCATAGTAGAGATGAGCCCTGAGAAGTGGGTTTTAAGTTGCTATAGGAAGAAATGGAAAACATTAGAAGCTGCCCCTGGTCACAGCATAAGGCTGTTCCCACACACATCCTGTTGGTTCACAGGATACCTAAGAGCCAAGGCCACTTCTTCCTTAACAGGCACATTTGTTGCAGTCACATCTGTGCCAAGAAAGGATACCTGATAGAGTAACCTGCCTTGAGACTGAGAGTAGAAAATTAGAGGCAATCACCGGTGCTATCCTACCGTCCTCCTTTGATCAATGTACCTTAATAAATAAGTCCATTTGGAGAGCTTAATACTTAGTACATACTTCTGCTGTAAGAAGAGGCTGGAATAAATTATTACCTCAACACCTTCCCCTTCCTTTCCTGTAGCTCCCATAGCTGGTTATCTAGAATAGTATAGGACAGAACACACAGCGCTGGGCAGGATTCAGAATCCAGGATTCAGTTTGGACAGACAGAGGAACTCACAGAACTGAGACCTGGCTAACAGGGCAGCATTCAGAAGGTGGTGGTGGTAGAGTTCACATCAAGGGGACAGGGGCTGCTTTTGTGCAGCGAAAGATCTGTTATGCCAGGACTAAAAGTCATAGGTTTGAGTGGGCTTTACATAGATGAGCGGCAACACAAGCAAGATTTAGGTGAGTGACAAAGAAACAGAACAACATTATAGCAGCCTCCTGAGAGACAGAGAGGAAGAGACAGAGGAAGGGAGAGGGGAGAAGGACGGAAATGAGAGGCCCTTGATATAAACCTTCCCCTGGTTTAGATAGAGCTGCTCAAACTCAGCCGCTGTATACTAAGTGCCGCCATATGCAGTAAGCAAAAGTGAATAACACACAGCATCGCTTTTATAATAAGACAAGGGAAGTGGATGTGTAAGCAGCAAACAAAACCCCACGGGATACCTTGTTATGTCAAAGGTATCTATGAAAGGTGAGTAAGGCTGCTTGGGACAATTAGGGAAAGGAACTGATATTCAAGGAAGTTTCTTATGGTAATAAGCAAATAATAGGAGTTTGTAAAATAGAGAAGGGTCTTGGGCCCCTTCCTCTCACCATATCTCATGAGCTGATGTCCTTGTATTGGGGAAGTTCTATGTAGCATAATAATGCAGTGTTTTCCCTTCTCTTGAGAGTGGCAGACCCTCCTCTTATGCACTGGTAAAGCAAAAGACCAGGGCAATGATTGAAATTCCCAGGGAGAGAAGAGCCTTTCCTTCCTTCATTCCTTTCCCCAGGTAGGCGTGGCCTCCCTGAGGGGCAGTAGTCTTCCACTGTCATCTCAGATTTCATTCCTCGGTTTTCCTGAGTCCCATATTAGCAGATCTCTTTTCTGTGCTTGGAAGAAGGTAACCATTTGAATCAGTTCCTCTCTGGGAGCCCCCAAGTAAATATCTTTCTCTCCTTTTCTCCCTGTGGTTTTAGTAACAGGGCTGCACATGAGATTTCTCTATCCTCCCTTGTGGCCTACAGCTGTTGCTTCCTATCCTATTTTGCTCATTCAACAAGTATCCACTGAAAACCAACCATATGCCTGGTCTGGAAGCTAGGAATACAACTGTGGGAAAAAAAAGAAAACACACAGTGAGTCCAGTCCAGAGGGAGATGTTGATAATAAGCAATTAGTGAAATAAATATGTTCATATATTGTCAAGCAGTCCTAAGCCCTTCTGAAGAAAAACAGCACAGTCAGAGGATATTCAGAAAGTGATATTATGAGCTCAGGAGAGAATGAAGTCAATGCAAAGGGGAAGACTAATGGCTGGGGGAAAGATGTTCTAAGTGACAAAGATGGAAAATAGTCTTGGTGCAGGTGATGAACAGAGAGGAGAGTGCAGTTGGAAGGAGTAACCAAAAGAAAGAGTGGTCATTACTAAGAGTACCAGGTCCAGGCAATCGATAGTCTTTTAAGGTGTATAAAGACTCTGGATTTTGTTCTAAATGGGGAGATGCCCTTATATGATAGAGCAGAGCAAAGACATGCTATATTATGGCTTTGCAGCATGATTCTGGTTGCTCTGTTTAAAACAAATGGGAAGGAGGAAAGGGGGAGATTGGTTAGGAGCACAGTGGGCTGAACAAGAGACAGTAGTGCCTTGGATGGAGAGGTAATGAGGAAGGTAGAGAAAAGTGGTCACAGAATGTGTTTTGAAGGAAGATCCAACAAGATTTATTTAAAGGATTAGAGGTAGGGAATGAGAAAGAAAAATCAAGGATGATTATGTGGTTCTCAGCTGAAGCAGCTGAGAACGAAAGGTGCTATGTACTGAGATAAAATTGAGTGGAAAAACAGGCCTGGGGTGTGGAGTTTATGAAATCAGTGATTGAATCAGGAGATTTCTGTCAGGCAATCAGATGCTGGAACTCAGTAGGCAAAGGAGGCATAGTCTGATGACTTCAAAGAGGTGGGTGGCTTTAGCGAAGAGATGGAATCACCCTGGACACAGCACTAAAGACCTAGGAAAGCACATACTCCAGCACCAACCCTGGCAGTAAAAGGGAACATGAGCAAAAAGAGCCGTACTTGAGTGTGTTTCAGTGAGAAACAAAGTCACCAGAGAGAAGCTGGGCACAGATAGAGCAAGAGGACAACAGAAGTGCTGAAGTGTGAGATTGGGGAGCCAGGGGATTTTGTCACAGACAGACCACAGTGCCACAGGGGGAGACTTTGCACCGTATGTGACAGGGGGCAAAGAATCTGTGAGCTTATTGGGTGGGAGACAAACAAGGAGTCTTAAGGCAATAAGATGAGTCATTTGTCTACCCCACCTTTTCCCCCTAAGCAGCCACAGCACATGAAATCTCTAAACATTGGTTTCTCTAAAACTCCTGGGTAAATCGTGGTAGACCTACCCAAAGGAGAGGTCCCTGAATGAGGCCCCTGAGAAATCCTTGATTCATGACTGCCTTGATAGCACCAGTCCTACTATAATGACTAGATCCTGATTCACTGTCTGTTATCTATATACCGTTCCCAGGTTAGAGTCATGTGTTCCTGTGAAAAGAGGTTGAAAACACAAAATCACAAACCTAGGAAAGCTCGCGAAACACGAGAGTTGCAAAGAGAACCACTACCTCAGACCAGTGAAAGATAGGCCCCAGTGTGTGGGCCAAATGGTCTGTCATTCTGTAGGAGCTAGAGAAATGGGAAGATCGGTGGAGTCACTGGGTGGCCAGAAAAAGCTAAGAGAGGGTGGGTTTCAAGGTGGTCCCCAAAGATGAAGAGCAGTCACTCAAGCACATGCAGCACTGGTAGGAGGCTGCTTGCCTCAATTTGCATCCATCAATTCAGTAGCGTGCCCCTGGGTGAGAAAGACCCATTTACTCATCATTATCCTTAGTAATTCTAAATCAGGTAGTGATGGAAAACCAACCTCACATTTCAGAAGGATGTGGAAAGGGGAAGAAAAACACATCACAAAACAAATTCATCTTCTCCACACAGAGACAAAGGACTGGGGCTTGGTCCAGAGTTACAAAGACTGATCCTTTCAAGGCTGAGCTAGTTTTTCAAGACATTCAAGTCAAGTAGTGATAAAAATCCCACTATTCACTGTTATATTAATGGCTTCTCCACTATATGCAGATAGGTAAAAACATCATATCTTTATTTGCATTTCTTTTTCTATTGCCTCCAGCTCACTGAATTTCGCCCTTATCTGCCAAGAAATGTCTACTTTTAAGGTATTCTTTCATTTCCTCATGCCATTGGCTGTCAAACGACTTAATAACTTGCCCATCATGGAAGTCAAATATAATTTATTAAAAATGCATGCCTCACTCAATAACATGCCCTTTGGCAATCTTCAGACCTTGACGACTCTGTCTCAAATCTTGGGCACACAGAATGGTCTTGCTGGCCAGCTGTGCTGCCTCCCTTCATGTCAGACTTGCTGCCCAGGTTGTGCTGGAGTGTGACTGAAAACTGTCCAAGGAGGAACAGAATCAAGCCACGTGTCTCATAAGGAAGTGGGGACTAGGCCTGAGAACCCTGAATTCCTAAGGGCTTCCAAGTCATCCAGCCAGGACCTAGATAAGGAATTCAGCAATGAAGGTGGACCTGGTACCCTGGGGAAGGGGAGAGGGGGAGACCTCTCAGGACAGAATGACATGGAGGCAGGAGTGGGTTGTGTCAAGTCGCTGCACTGAAATGACGAATCATGCCTGCAACGGCTCACGTAGCAAGCCTACATCGCTATTTACAGGGGTTAATGAGGCATCTGCAGTCACAAATTCGCAGAGGCTGAATGTTGCCGTGGCTGAGGAGGAAGCAAGAAGTCTAAACTGAAAAAAACAAGGAGAACTGGAGGTTGCCTTTTCTATCATCTGCCGCAAAGGAAAAGCACCAAAACCACACTGCTGGGATAAGTTGACCCTTTTCCAAAACCATCTGAGAGCAGCCCCACCCCCTCCGTAGGTACTGCTTCCCGCTGCTCTTAGGCCCCTCAGCCAGATCCCTGTGATTTCTGCTTCATTTCTCATTATTTTTCACTGCATGGTAAAGATGGAAAACAGGCCTAGATGCCTGCCCTATACACTGCCCTTACATCTACTTGCACACTGATTTCTCTGCCTGATGCCAGTTAACTCCTAAATCTTCTGCAAGAATGTTTTTTCATTGCTTATGTGTAGACTCTTGTTTCTGGTTTTCCACTTGCTCATGAAGCAATCAGTCATATTGCTCTTGATTCACTCAGAAACAAACACCCGAGGGATGGGTGGATAGCTCAGGTGGTTGTTTGCTTGTTTGTTTGTCCTTTGTGAAATAGGATGTGGGCAGCACATCTTGTAGACAGAGACTCTGTGCTATGGAAAGACCAAGGGAAGAGTCCAAAGTGCCAACACCAGGAAGTTGTACTTATTCTACAAGCAGGTGGGCTGAGCCAAGCACAGAGGTACACACCTGTAATCCCAGGACTTCGGTAAGCTGAGGAAGGAAGATCAAAAGTTGGATCCCAGCCCGGGCAATTTAATGAGACCTTGTCTACAAATAAAAAATAAGGAGGACTGGGGCTATGAAGCGTGAAGTGTGAAGGCCCTGGGTTCAACTCTCAGCACTGCAGAGGTGCAAGGGGGCTTCATTCCCATGAGAAAGAGAAAACATGGCTGTAGGAATGAATGCAATGGTAAGGCATGCACAGTATGAAAGACAACAGAGAGAAATAAATATTAAAGGGAAGAAAGCAGGGCCAAAGTTAGGTCTTAAGACAGGACAAAGAAAGAAGTGTTGAGGAGAAGGAGATAAACATGGGAGGAACTAGAACAAGGTAAAGGACCAGAATGGAAGATAAAAAGCAGAGGCCAGGAATGAAATAGAAGGAGAAAGACAAGGTTTGTGTGGCCCTTAAAAGACACAAAGTCCGTGGCTAGGAAAAATGAGGCCAGAGGAAGGTGATTAGGCTATTCTACTCAGGGACATGGGCCGGTCCTCTGATGAGAACACCACCAGGGCAATTGCCCCAAACCAAGCAGGTAGAAAAGCAGAACAGTGAGTTCCTCTGCCTTGAACTTTTCCCCACTTGGAGAGCGGAGGGATTAGCCAGGCACTAACACGGCTTGGGCATGGCTATGTGACAGACATCTCCCACCAGACCTGGAGAGGTGAGAAAGTGAAGACAAAATGAAAGGCAACATGAAAGAGAAAAACAGGCAGATGCCCACATGGAGGGGGAAGGAAGAGAGAGACAGAAACAGAGAGAAAGAGAGGGAGAAAGCAGAGAAGCACAGAGAGAGGCAAAAAGGAGAGGAACAGAAAGAGAGCAGAGAGTCTGATGAGGAAGTGCAATGACAAGAATGATTGGAAGATTGGGGAGAAATTGAAAGAGATGTCATGAGACTGAGCGGATACTGAAAAAAAAGAGGTCAAGGGAGAGGAAGGAGAAAGAGATGGGGAAAGAAAATACACAGCATGGAGTCGGAGCAGCATAAAACGGAATAGGTCCTCATTCTGAACCTTTGCCAACATCTGAACTTGCTATTCTGCTATCAATTTTTCATCCTTCACTTAAGACAAGCTGAGAGGGATAAGCTTTGGGTTTTGTTGATTACAGAATATTCCATTCAAATCTACACCAAGAGTACTTTCTCTGGATTTCTAAATGAGCCAAATGCAGTTAGTGAAAGTAAGAGAGGGGAGGGGTGTGTGTGTGGGGTGCACACTGTACCATTAAGAATGAGAAATAGAATTGTTTAGTAATGCCTTGCAGGGCTGGAGGAGACATTTCCTTACACATTACTGTCACTCTGTGGGTCAGGAGCTTAGTGCCACGTTAGGGTATCCGTTTTCCTGCTGTTCCAGGACAGCCTGGCTGCCTGTAAAATCCTCCTTTTACCTCCCTTGATCCGTCAAACAAATGTCCAGTCAAAACTCACCTTTCATCATGGCCTTATGCAGGTGACCTCTGCCTATGCACCAATCAACAATTCCAGTGTCCCTGAGAGAAGCCAGGGTTGAGGTGGGTGAGAGGAGAGGGGGCCCAAGACTCCTGGGTCCCAGATCGCTGGCTTGCACAGGAAGCCCCACCACTGCCAACAGCTCTTCAATTTCCCACTCCCACTGTCATGCTCAGTGGAGTGGTGACACTTAGAAAGAGGGACAGAGTGAGGGGAAGGAGATGACTGCATGCTTCACTGCATCTCACCCCAGAATGCAATGTGACATGAGACATCGGGAGATGGCAGCGAAAGTTCAAGGGAAAAACACACAGTTATTTATGGCTCGGGCATCTGTTGTCAGATCAGAAACAGAGACCTAATCTAAGGCAAATCCAGCAGCCTGTACCAGAGCAGATGGGGAGGTGTGTGCAATGCTCAGTCCTGTTCGACTCTCAATTTATTATTATTCCTCATCTCCAGATCCCATCTCCAAAGCAGACATTTGTCCTAGCCATGATGCCAGGAGCCCAGAGTGGGTGGACAGGGAGATGAGAGTGTCCTTCTACCGGCTGGGTGGTTATTTTCCATTGTGTGGCTTAGAGCCTTCTGTGTGAGAAGTTGATAGCAAAATCCAAAAGGGAGACAATGAAAAACAGAACAAAGGAAAACTTTAGCCCAAGTAAATGACAGGCTGAGATGGGATTGGCCTGAAGTCCAGCAATGAAAGACTCCAATATTTTTTTGCCCCACCTATTGAGTGAGCTTGAGCCTGTCACTTTACCTCTCTGGGTATCCCTATTGCCAGATGCTAGAGGTTTTGTAATTGTACATTCCCAAGTCTATGCAAAGACAGATGCTCAACCCAAATGCAAGGGAAAGAGTACAAAATCTGGAGTCCAGAGATTTGGGTTTAAGTCCTAACTTGCTAAGTACCAGCCTAGTGATCTAAAGCTAAACAACACTCATTCCCTGTGGGCTCTCACTAGTTATGAAAACGACAAATGAGTTTATCAGATTTTTTTCACTAAAAATTCCATAATTCCATGAGATGAAAACCTGCAAATTATCAAAAGGTGGCAATGTGAATCAAGTCTGAGAGGTTGAGCTGCAGCCCCTGACCTGAGTTAGGTACTCAGTGTACCTTGGCTGCATGAATGAAGTCAGCCTTCAATGATAACTTCCGGGTCCCTATTATAGTTGATACATTGTGTCAACCTGAGGAGTCTAGAAGCTGAACTAAGTGACTCAGCAGTTCTACATCCTGGGGTGAAAAGGACATGCCCTTATCGCTCTGGGATGTTGTTCATTGTGTCAACTTGAGAAGTTTAGAAGGTTAACTATGTGCCTCAGCAGGGAGCCAAGGTCCTTACTTTGTATTCATCCTGAGCCTGTGGAAGAGGAGGGCCTGGAGATGGTACAGGTATAAAGGACCACCCCCCTCAGGGCAGGTAGGCTGCATACAATATGAGGAAAAAGAGGCTTTCTTCCCTCACCTTTTTGCTCTTGCTGCTTTTACTGTCTTCCACCATGTGAACCATTGCCCTCTGCCATGTGCCACTCTGCCTTGGAGCCAGCTGAGTATGGACTGAAATCCCCACAAACTGTGAGCTAAATAAACTTTTCCTTCCTTAATTTTGGACATTGAGTATTTTGTCTCAGCAATGAGAGAAAAGAAACCAAGACAGTCTCTCACTTGTGGGATCCAGTCCTGTCACTAGGTGCAGATTTGCAGCCCACAGAGACACATGTAGACCCTCCTTCCATTCTACCTTACCATGGTAACAACTTACCAATCTCACAGCACCCTCCACATCAGTATATGCCAAATTCCAATATCCCTTTGCAGGAACTGGGCCAAGAGAGAAGAGAGAAGGTAAAGGCCCTAGAGGACCAGGCCTGCCCAGACAATGTTTGGTGGCCTTGATTTCAACATCCATACTTGTACTGACTGGACTGCCTTAGGAGGTATTTTAAAGAAGGTACTGTAATCCCAAGAGATACTATATTTTTCTCATTTGAGGTGAAACTTCTCACCTAGAATATGCATCAATAAGCTATGCTTTATTAAAGAGCAGAATTAAATTTTCCAGTCTGCCATTTACCCTTTGTTAGTGTGACTCAGAGACAGTGTCTGGCGAGGCTCACAGCCAAGGTCAAAGGACCCAGTCACCCCCAGGAAGCAGGACAAGTAGACTTTCTTCTGGATCTGACTGCAAGCATGCTCACTGGATGCCTCAGGCCCCAGGA
Organism: Dinomys branickii; assembly: GCA_004027595.1. NCBI lineage: Eukaryota > Metazoa > Chordata > Mammalia > Rodentia > Dinomyidae > Dinomys > Dinomys branickii. The sequence goes on along the minus strand of PVLD010003866.1, from coordinate 1,544 downwards.
GGGCTACACACACCATGATAACTGCAGAGTCTGATATTCTCATAATGGTAAATAAAGACCTGGAGCAATGCTGCACTGCAGGTAGACAGATGTTTTGATTGACTAGACACAGGTGTGTGTCGCTGGTGCCCATGTGGGGGTGGAAGCATTGGATTGTAGCTCCCATTTCCAGGAGCTATCAGCTGCCGCCCCTCACTTGTGTGCTTTGCATTCCTCTCATCACCCAGGCAATCAGAAAGGACTGGAGGCTGCCAAGCAGTCCTTGCTGATTAGCATTTGAGAGTGACCAAGCAAGACCTCACCCTTCCCTAGGCTTTATCTCTTCCCTGGTGTATCTTGCTGAGAAGGGAGACGATGTTAGGATTGGTTGCCCCTAAATAAAGTCTGGCTGGGATTTCTCTGGAGTTTCTCTTGTCTTGACACCAGAGTTCTCCCAATAGCCCAGCCAGAGCCCCTAAGCAAGGAGGGGTAGGGAACTAGTTCTCCTTCCCCCAGGCTGCCAAGCAGAAGCCTCCAAGGATACAAGGGACACATCTGGCAAGATGATGAGGTGGCACACTTCCCCCTGTCCTGACAGGCTCTCTTCACTACAGCCTGAATCCCTGCAGTTGATTCTGTCTATGTTGGCACCTGTTTGCAGCTTGTACCGACTAATGTCTGTCAGTGGACTAATTATCATCAAGGCTAAGAAATTAAGAAATTATGAACATGTAGACACTTATGTTCTCATCCTAATGGTTTGTGTATTTAATGGTTTGTTTATTATTTAATGGTTTGTTTATTGATGGCATCTGTCCTCATTTGAACATTACATATCACAAATCAGAATATGTTTGCCCTTATTTGAAATTTCCCCATTTCTACTGCTTGTGATTTTCTTACTGCCCCTTAATGAAGGTAGCAACCATTGTTTAAATGGAAAGATAATAGGTAACTAGCCAGATAGATAGATAATAGATAGGTAGGTAGTTAGATGGTTAGAGGCATAGATGGGTGGATAAATGGATGGATGGATGGATGGACAGATAAGTGCACAGATAAATAATAGAGTTACATAGAAATAATCAGAGGTCTAGAGTAGCAATGATTTTGGAAACCATGCTTACTGAAGGAAGTAATAATGTATATAGTCTGGAAAAGAAAAGTTTAAATGGGATATGATAGCTGTCCATATTAGAATTATAATTTTAATTTTTTAAAAACATTGTGAAGTCTAAGGCGCATACAGAAAAACATGAAAAATAAATAGATAGCCTGTCCAATCATGTAAAAAGAAAACTCATACAACCACGCCCAGTGCAGGGCATAAAACATCCTCACCTCCTCACCCTTACCCCATCCCTTTTTTTGCCTCTTCACTAGCACATGCTATTTCCTGCCTCAGAGAGGACCACAATTCCATAATATTTCCCTTGTATGAATACACCATTTTTATTAAGCCAACCTGATGTTAGTAAATAGTCAGCCAATATGAAGTTTCCAATCTGAGGCCATCAGACTTGGAATGTTGTTGTGAACTGCCTCCCTTCCCCAGGAGGGGAATT